>SJYT01016543.1:151961-175219 GCA_006410635.1 Cephalophus harveyi | reverse complement strand
TGTGAAGCCGTCTGGACCTGGGCTTTTGTTTGCTGGAAGATTTCTGATTACATTTTCAATTTCCGTGCTTGTGATGGGTCTGTTAAAATTTTCTATTTCTTCCTGGTTCAGTTTTGGAAAGTTGTACTTGTCTAAGAATTTGTGCATTTCTTCCATGTTGTCCATTTTATTGGCATATAATTGCTGATAGTAGTCTCTTATGATCCTTTGTATTTCTGTGTTGTCTGTTGTGATCTCTCCATTTTTTCTAATTTTATTGATTTGATTTTTCTCTCTTTGTTCCTTGATGAGTCTGGCTAATGGTTTGTCAATTTTATTTATCCTTTCAAAGAACCAGCTTTTTGCTTTGTTGGTTTTTGCTGTGGTCTCTTTTGTTTCTTTTGCATTTATTTCTGCCCTATGATTTTTTTCTTGTTTCTTGAGGTAAGCTTGTAAAGCTATGAACCTTCCCCTTAGCACTGCTTTTACTTCTTCTTTGTGGTCTAACTCTCACATCAGCACATGCCTCCTAGAAAAACTGTAGCTTCAACTATACAGGCCTTTATCAGCAAAGTAATGTCTCTGCTTTTTGATACACTGTCTAGGTTTATCATAGCTTTCCTTCCAAGGAACAAGTATCTTTTAATTTCTTTGTGAGAATATACCAAAATGTATTTATTTGCTTTTCTATGAACAGGCCTATCTTAGTTTCATATTTGAGGCTATTATAAACAGTGTCTGTATAAATAATGCTCATACTTGTTTTTGATGAACATGTGTATGTGTATATATGCTTAACATATATACAGAAGAATAATGGGTGGGTCATAGGATCTGTACTCCTCTGAATTTAGTTCAGTTTAGTTCAGTTACTCAGTTATGTCCGACTCTTTGGGATCCCATGGACTGTAGCATGCCTGGCCTCCCTGTCCATCATCAACTCCCAGAGCTTACTCAAACTCATGTCCATTGAGTCAGTGATGCCATCCAACCATCTCATCCTCTGTCATCCCCTTCTCCTCTCACTCTCAGTCTTTCCCAGCATCAGAGTCTTTTCCAATGAGTCAGTTCTTTGCATCAGGTGGCCAAAGTATTGGAGCTTCAACTTCAACATCAGTCCTTCCAATGAATGCCCAGGGCTAATTTCTTTTAGGATGGACTGGTTGGATCTCCTTGCAGTCCAAGGGACTCTCAGGAGTCTTCTCCAACACCACAGTTCAAAAGCATCGATTCTTTGGCGTTCAACTTTCTTTATAGTCCAACTTTCACATCCATACATGATGACTGGAAAAACCATAGCCTTGACTAGATGAACCTTTGTTGACAATGTAATGTCTCTGTTTTTTGATATGCTGTCTAGGTTGGTCATAACTTTTCTTTCAAGGAGTGAACACCTTTTCATTTCATGGCTGCAGTCACCATCTGCAGTGATTTTGGAGCCTCCAAAAATAAAGTCAGACACTATTTCCACTGTTTCCCCATCTATTTGCTGTGAAGTGATGGAACTGGGTGCCATGATCTTAGTTTTCTGAATGTTGAGCTTTAAGCCAACAACTGAATTTAGTAGATCCTGCCAAATAATTTTCCACAAGCATAGTCATTTATATTATCATGTTCCACTGTCATACTCCATATCTTTGTTAGATTTTTTTTTAACACTTTAGGCATTGTGTCTAATGGGCATTACTTTATGGTTTAAATTTTCATTCTCCTTTTCACTGATGAAGTTTAACTTCTTTCCATTCTTTTATTGTTCATTATTTATGCTACCAATTTATGACTTAAGTGTGATAAACTGCTTTGGATAATAGTTATAATCTAAATGTTTCTTATTTTACTGGGTGCATTATTTTTTTTATTAAGTAAATATTGCTCTGCCTTCATCTTCTTCCAGTATCTATGGTACCTGTCTAAGTCACCTCAGTCGTGTCCCACTCTTTGAGACCCCATGGAGCACACCAAGCTCCTCCGTCCATGGCATTCTCCACGGGTTGCCATACCCTCCTCCAGGGGATCTTCCCAACCCAGGGATGGAACCTACTTCTCTTATATCTTCTGCATTGGCAGGTGGGTTCTTTACAATTCTAATTTTCTAAATGGTTACCATCATCATCCTTTATGTGTCAAAATATTTCAGCCACTTCCTTTAAAGTTATATTATCAAGTGTATTTCCCATTATAAATAAGCAAAGTACAAAATGTTCTGATAACTTGCAAATCAAAAATTGTACATCTCACTCTATTAAGAGAATGATATGGGAAAGGATAAAAATCCTCATTTGAGTGTTACTGTTTTTATGTGTGCTGCCCTAAAAAATGATTAGGAGGTTACTTAAAAATGTGTTACAAGCTTATGGAGGCTGCACAGAACCATTTGGGAGAGATATAAACATAGAACTGAAGAATATAATTTTAGCCTGTATAAATTTACTGGTTCTGTTGACTCCCTATCAGAAGAATGAGGTAATACAATGAGAACACATCTATAAAACAAAGTGGTTGTCTTCAGGTAGGCCAAGAAAATATCACCAGTTAACTATATTTCCTCTTCTATTTATTTATTTGCTATGTCAGAGAAATGCACACGCATAGGTGATACCACTGGAGAAGGCAATGGCATCCCACTCCAGTACTCTTGCCTGGAGAATCCCATGGGCGGAGGAGCCTGGTGGGCTGCAGTTCATGGGGTTGTCCATTTGGGAGAGATGTAAACATAGAACTGAAGAATATAATTTTAGCCTGTATAAATTTACTGGTTCTGTTGACTCCCTATCAGAAGAATGAGGTAATACAATGAGAACACATCTATAAAACAAAGTGGTTGTCTTCAGGTAGGCCAAGAAAATATCACCAGTTAACTATATTTCCTCTTCTATTTATTTATTTGCTATGTCAGAGAAATGCACACGCATAGGTGATACCACTGGAGAAGGCAATGGCATCCCACTCCAGTACTCTTGCCTGGAGAATCCCATGGGCGGAGGAGCCTGGTGGGCTACAGTTCATGGGGTTGCGGAGGGTTGGACATGACTGAGCGACTTCACTTTCACTTTTCACTTTCATGCATTGGAGAAGGAAATGGCAACCCACTCCCGTGTTCTTGCCTGGAGAATCCCAGGGATGGGGGAGCCTGGTGGGCTGCCGTCTATGGGGTCACACAGAGCTGGACACGACTGAAGTGACTTAGCAGTTAGCAGATGATACCACTCTAATGGCAGAAAGTGAAAGAGGAACTAAAGAGCCTTTTGATGAGGGTGAAAGAGTAGAGTAAAAATTTAGCTTGAAACTCATCATTAAAAAAAAAAAAAGCTAAGATCACTTCATGGCTAATAGAAGCGGAAAAGGTGGAAGTGTGACAGACTTTATTTTCTTGGTTTCCAAAATCACCTCAGATGGTGATTGCAGCCATGAAATTAAAAGATGCTTGCTCTTTGGAAGAAAAACTATGGCAAACCTAGACAGCACATTAAAAGCAGAAACATTACTTTACTGACAAAGGTCCACATATTCAAATCTATTGCTTTTCTTGTAGTCATGTGCGGATGTAACAGTTGGATCACAAAGAAGACTGAACACTGAAGAAATGATGCTTTTGAACTGTGGTGTTGGAGAAGACTCTTCAGAGTCCCTTGGACACAAAGGAGATCAAATCAGTCAATCCTAAAGGAAATCAATCCTGAATATTCATTGGAAGAACTGATGCTAAAGCTGAAGCTCCATTACTTTGGCCATCTGATGCGAAGCAGTGACTCACTAGAAAAGACCCCAATGCTGGGAAAGATTGAGTGCAGGAGCAAAAGGGGATGAGATGGTTAGATAGCATCACCAACTCAATGTACATGAATTTGAGCAAACTCTGGGAGATAGCAAAGGACAGGGGAGCCTGTTGTTCTTCAGTCAGTTCATGTGGTTGCAAAGAATTAGACATGACTTAAGATTGAACAACAATAACGGCAACAAATTAAGCTTTAGGAATAGTGAAAAAACAAACAAACAAACAAAAAAAACCAGCATAACTTAAAGAAAGAGGCTTATTTTCCACATCTCCTACCATAAACCTGTCTCAAAATATGCGAGTTCCAAAATTTCCATGGAATAACGTTAACTCTGATTATAATGTTTCAAATATTTCAAAGTGGGTAATAAAATAAAGATTAATGTGAGCCACTGCCAAAAATTAAAACTCAACATTGATAGGAAATAGTGGTTATTTTCTTGTTGTTCTTATAGTATGCACAAATACTTCTTTCAAAATTAACTTAAAAGGAAATACATTAGAATATCTAGCTGTTGATTTCTGATATAAGCAAAAAAAGAGATGATTCTTTAAAAACATACCTTAACTTTCTGTCTGTTGCCTTTGTGTTGATGCCCAATTTTTCAGTTGTGTGCAACTCCATGACTCCATGGTCTGTCAACCCCATGATCTGTTGCTTCCCAGACTTCTCTGTCCATGGGGATTCTCCAGGCAAGAATACTGGGGTGGGTCACCATGCCCTCCTCCAGGGGGTCTTCCCAACCTAGGGGTCAAACCCAGATCGCCCACATTGCAGGTGGATTCTTTACCAGCTGAGCTATCTAGAAAGCCCCTTTTCAGATGATACAGATGACCAAATTCTAGTTACAATTACAAAGTAGAATGAATCATAAATTGTAATGTAATTTACTCCAAAAGATTTTATTAGCACCACTAATAAACTAATACACAAATTTCCTTTTCATTTTTTTTTTTAATGTTTCTTTTCCTTCACTGTTGAAATGGCTGTTAACAGTCAAAGGCTGGCAGAAATGGGAAAACAGGAAATGAAATGACTGTGGAGTTAGACTGAACATGCCAAGCAGGCTCCCATGGGAGCTAGCCAGCAGGGAGAATTCTCAGGCATAGAACACCACAGAGTTGATGGCGTGACAAACTTTAAAATTGGGGGCAGAATAAAAATCACAGGTGAATGAATATAATTTCCAGAAATAGATCAATTCCTGAGACGTCAGGTCTTGAAGAAATGAAAGTGGATTCCATTTTCTTCTAAAAGTTTCCATTTCAATTTAACTTTCTTTGGATAATGATGATACAGTTATAAGAAACTAAAGATAAAAATAATTGATGAAAGTGAAAGGGGAGAGTGAAAAAATTGGCCTAAAACTCAACATTCAGAAAACTAAGATCATGGCATCTGGTCCCATCACTTCATGGGAAATAGATGGGGAAACAGTGGAAACAGTGTCAAACTTTATTTTGGGGGGCTCCAAAATCACTGTAGATGGTGATTGCAGCCATACAATTAAAAGACGCTTACTCCTTGGAAGAAAAGTTATGACCAACCTAGATAGCTTATTAATAAGCAGAGACATTACTCTGCCAACAAAGGTCCATCTAGTCAAGGCTATGGTTTTTCCAGTGGTTGTGTATGGATGTGAGTTGGACTGTGAAGAAGGCTGAGTGCCGAAGAATTGATACTTTTGAACTGTGGTGTTGGAGAAGATTCTTGAGAGTCCCTTGGACTGCAAGGAGGTCCAACCAGTCCATCCTAAAGGAGATCAGTCCTGAATGTTCATTGGAAGGACTGTTGCTGAAGCTGAAACTCCAATATTTTGGCCACCTAATGCGAAGAGTTGACTCATTGGAAAAGACCCTGATGCTGGGAGGGATTGGGAGCAGGAGGAGAAGGGGCTGACAGAGGATGGGATGGCTGGATGGCATCACTGACTCGATGGACATGAGTTTGAGTAAACTCTGGGAGTTGGTGATGGACAGGGAGACCTGGCGTGCTGCAGTTCATGGGGTCACAAAGAGTCACACACGACTGAGCGACTGAACTGAACTGAACTGATACATACACATGCATGCACAAATGTAAGTGCATGTGATTTAATATAAAATGAATTACTCACATAAATTAATTACTTACATGAATAATAAGGATCAACATGGATTTTAAATTCACATTTACTAAAACTTCTTTTATTTTACTGTCACCCCTGCATCACATCTTATCCGACTATTTCCTAAGCTAGTTGAAGTAAACAGCCATTCAACAAACTGTGCAGGACACCTCTATTTAATCAGTTCCTCCCCTGCTGATCCCTTCGTAGATCAAGCAGTCATAATCTCAACTTGTTTAACTGTTGTGTATACCTAAATGCACTCATTGGCAGAAAATGATGTTAGAATTTAAGATAATGACAGTAGCAAAAACTGACAGCTGAGAGGGTAAACAGAGATCTAAAATGTTAAAAAAATAAGTGAAGAGTTATACACTGCTGTATCTAAATGGTTAACCAACAAGAGCCTACTGTATGACATAGGGAACTCTGCTCAATATTATGTGGCAGCCTGGACGAGAGGGGAATTTGCAGAGGATTAGGTACATGTATGCTTATGGCTAAGTCCCTTTGCTGTCCACCTGAAACTATCACAACATTGTGCATCAGCTATACTCCAACGCAAAATAAAAAGTTTAAATAAATAAATAAATGAGAATTTATGTCAGAAATTTGCAATTCTTTAGGTCCTCAAGGTTTTTAAAATATCACTTTAACAGTATAGTAATTTACTTGAATGGTAACAATTTTTGAATTTTAAAATTAATTTAATGCATATGATAATAGCAATGATAACTTAGTTAACATTTATTGACTAATTATAAAATGACACACTATTATGAATGCTAATTGACCTGTTAAAAGATTCTGTGATATTTCAAAGAACACAGAGATACAAATAATCTTCAACTATTACAACAACTCTTTGTGAAAAATTTATTAACATTCCTATTTGTAGTTTAGGGAATTCATATAAATAAAAATTAAGCAAATTGCCCAAGAACACTTCACTTGTCAGTGGAAAACAAGGTTTTAAATCAAAAGAATTTGACTTGAAAGACAATATTAAACTTCTACATTAAACTGGAGAATGAGATACAGTAAGATAAAATGTAGAATTTATTCCTTTTTTTTTTTTTTTTTGTAAACTGATTTAAATCAAAGTCCTTGTATACAACACGGCTTCCTAGTTGGCTCAGTGGTAAAGAATCCGCCTGCCAATTCAGGAGACATGGTTTGATCCTTGGGTCAAGAAGATTCCCTGGGAGTAAGAAATGATAACACATTCCAGTATTCTTGTCTGGAAAATTTCCATGGACAGAGGAGTTTGGAGGGCTATAATCCATGGGTCTGCAAAGAGCCAGACACGACTGAATGACTGAGCATGCATGAAAGCTCATATACCACAAAATGCACATTACTCTGTTTAGATTATTGACAGCTCCCCCAGCCAAAAAAAAAAAAGAAAGTCTGCTACACTGTGTGTGTGTGACAGCTCAAAAAAGAAAGAAAGAAAGAAAACCCTACAGTGAATCACTTTAAAAAGGAAACTTCATAAAATATAGTTATAGAACAATCTGAGAGAAGTTAGACTCATTTAAGAAATTATAAATACACTTAATATGTGTTAAAATGATATATATTATTACTTCTGCTCTTATTGTTTATTCATTAAGGCATGGTTTCATTCAACACTCATAATTTAATTATCAAATAGCTACATGCACCAGGTAGTGAACTAGGAAGTCAGTCAGTTCAGTTGCTCAGTCATGTCCGACTCTTTGCGACCCCATGAATCACAGCACGCCAGGCCTCCCTGTCCATCACCAACTCCCGGAGTTTACTCAGACTCACGTCCATTGAGTCAGTGATGCCATCCAGCCATCTCACCCTCTGTCATCCCCTTATCCTCCTGCCCCCAATCCCTCCCAGCATCAGGGTCTTTTCCAATGAGTCAACTCTTTGCATGAGGTGGCCAAAGTATTGTACTTCCAGCTTCAGCATCAGTCCTTCCAATGAACACTCAAGAGTGATCTCCTTTAGGATGGACTGATTGGACCTCCTTGCAGTCCAAGGGACTCTCAAGAGTCTTCTCCAGCACCACAGTTCAAAAGCATTAATTCTTTGGCACTCAGCTTTCTTCACAGTGCATTAAAAAAATAATAATAATGTCACAGTCTCTATCCTCAATAATTTCAGAGTCTAGAAATATTGACAGATGGATTTACCTCTGTAAGGAAAATACATTAGTTTTTATTGGATATTAAGAGGACCAAGCCTAGAAATGTGGGGTGAAGCAATGAAAACACCATTCTCTAGGATCTGATATTTGATCAGAGTTGTGAAGAATACACAAGAATCATCCAGACCAATTATGGCAGGAAAAAACAAAGGATTTCTGTGAGAAATACAAAGGCAGGGAACACAATTTCCTTGGAGTAGGTGATGTGAAGTAGAGATTAACAAGAAAGATAATGGAGGTATAATTTTAATTGGCTTGCCTTCCAATCTGTAGGTGAGAGGAACTGACAAGGCCAATTTGAAATTTGAAAGATTTTCTTTGAAAAATATATGGCGAAAATAATTGAGGAAGACAAACATGGAAGCAAGCATACTGGTTAAGGCATTTGTTGTGGAGGTCTAAGAAGAGCTAATGAGGAAATAAATGAGGGCAATAATAGTATGGTTAGAAATTGATTAATAGATTAATAATTGAGGATATATTATTCAGAATGTTGAGACTTTTTAGGCATATGTTCAAGGCAAGGAGTGTGAAAAGCCTTTGAGGCATGTAGCTTCAATACCTGGGGGGAGAACAGTAACACTAAGATACAAAATACATTAGGGGCAAATTGAGAGAGAATGATATATCCAAATAGGTCTATACCACAGGTAGGTAGAAAATTTTAACAGGTGGTTTAATAGATGTATTTTAAATACAGGTAAAAGACAAGCTGGATAATATATCCTCTAAATTATTAATCTAGTAATTATTTTCAAACCATATTACTACTGCCCTCATCTATAAAGCTATATAGTATAGTGGCTAGTATCACTGATTGTGCATCATTCTTTATATTTGAAAATTGATGTGCCATTCATGGGCCAAATACCCTTGGAAAAATTACTAAATATGTCTGTTTTAATTTTTTATATGTAAAATGAAACAATAAAACCCTTATTTACAGAACAGAAACAGACTCACACAGAACTAAGTTATGGTTATTCTGGGAGTGGGGGGTAACCATAAGTTGGTTCTAAACTACCCCAGATATATCATATAGTTCAATTTCCAGAGTATTTTCCATTAGCATGATGCTTCACAAGACATCTGCTATGGAATCATATTATAAAAAATGTTTTCTCTTTACACTTGTTCAGTGCACAGTGAACAAGACAGTGATCAGATGGTATATGACTTAACTTGAATCAACACATACCTTTTTCCTTTAAATATTTTTGTTCAGTAGTAATTAAGTCCTGTGACTATTGCACAGAATCTCCCATACAGATAGGTTTTGGTACAGTAAGTTTCAGTATGTTATGGTATTGTTATGGTATTCCTTAAGGAAAGAAAATCATAAACTAAACTATTCAAAATTTGCTTGACCTACACACAGTTTTTGATGAAACAGTTCCACATACACTTTGAATTGCAGTTTAAAATTTTGACATTCTTGACTCGTTCAATATCTTGATGGAAAGCTATGTTCACATATAGTGATAGCAATTATATTTGGACACTTAGTTGCTACCTGATGAATTCAACCAAATAAATGTATCTTCTTTCATATCATGAAAGTCTTATGTGCATCTCAGTCTTGTGCTCATGCTCAGTCTCTCAGTCGTGTTCAACTCTTTGTGACCCTGTGAACCATAGCCCACCAGGCTCCTCTGTCCATGCGATTTCCCAGATAAGAATACTGGCATGGGTTGCCTCTTTCATATATTCTTTTAAAATAATATTTTCTCATGACAGAATAAACCTCTGCACTGAAGTATTATATGTAGCAAATTGTCTGACTAGGACAGTTCAAAAATGTTTCTAGTATATTTTAGTACAAATATTGAAAATATTTCATCAATGAATTAGAAATAGCAATTAAGTGAAATATCTATTAACAACTATAACATCCAAAATGGGTAAAAGTTCTACTAAAAGAATATAATCTTACAAATATAAGATTTTTGACTTATCAAAGACGACAAATTTTATTTGTCTTGACAACTTTGGCCCAAGAGTCCTAGTGTGTTAAGAGTCATCATGCATGCCGGTTTTGCTTCTAGAAGTTTTGGCTTGATTTTTCTCCACATTCTTCATACTCCTACATAGACTAAAATGGAATCTACCTTAAACTACTTTCCAATCTACTAAACAAATAATAATAATATCAGGGTCAAACTCATGGAAACATTGTGCTCCACTTGAGAAATTAGGTTATTTAAAAACAGGTGACTAGTCCCATGCCAGACCCCTGGCCAACATACTTTAACATATGTCACTTTTCAATTTAGTTTTTTCTCTTTAATCTCTAATATAAAGTCATCAATTACTTTCTTTAGGAGTCAGAGATTTAGCTCTTCTTATTTCTTTTCATATATTATTTGTAAGTGTTACATAGAAACATACATTTTTTGATAGATATGACCAGTTTAGCTCCCTGTAGAAAAAATATCTTTCTTTCTGACCCAAGTCCGTTTTTTTTCATTTGAATTTTGTGAAATGTTTGGTTAAAGCTATGAAGGACATGGACATTCCTCACCCAGAACAATGTCAGTAGAGAGAATAGGACATTAATTTCTAATACTGCAAGAGACTAAGATTTAACTCCTCTCTCTCTCTCCCTCTCTCTCTCTCTCTATATATATATATACACATATATACACATATATATATACATACATATATATATATGTATGTATTTTATGGAATAAGATAAAACTTTATAATTCAGAACCTGAAAATTTTACATTTTATTTTATTTCATCTACTATTACAGGCAAATTGTCTCACTGTAATTTTACCTATGAAACAGTCAGGGTGAACTTATGAAAAGTAGCAGCAAAAAATATATATGAATACTGCTTGATCCAGTTTCCTAGAAATCATAATAAATATTCTCCTTAAGACTGGATATGACTATACTTTATTAGACTTGAACTGTATTCTGGGTAAATTGTCCAGTAATAACCTTTGTTAAATTATACAAAGTCTTTACTTAACAGAGAACACAGACTCCCCAACTTCTAATATTATCATCATTCAAGATAATGAGCAACACAAACCATTCTATTACCAATCTAAAAGCAATAAATGTCAAAGTAAAGAAGTATGCAATATTCTGGCCTGAAAGAACAAAGGACAAAAGTAATGATAATACCTCTTTATATTTGCAGTCTATTATATCATGCATAACAAATGATGCCATAATTGCAGACAGTGTTATTTTAACAGGTTATAAGGAGAAGATAGTGGGGGAGGTAAGAGGGTGTTTTGACTATTGCTATGAAAAATGCTTCAAGCTTCTTAATTTAAAATGTACAGCAGGAAGAGGATATTGTTTGTAGAATACGTTTGGTGTTAGTTCTTTGAGTCATATAAGCTGAAGATTTCAGTTTGATTACTCATCCAATTCATTGGATTGGTGAATTCAAGGTAGTTGGAACAAAGGACCTTAAACAATATATTTCTTAACTAAATCATCATCAGAATAAATAGGGAGTAGATAAATAGTTTCTAGCTAGTCATTTCAAACATTCTAGTGTAAATAAAACCCTGTTCCCCTAGTGGATGTTGAACAATAAAAATCATATCCATCCTCCAGCATTAGAGCTCATATATGTCTATGGCCCTGTGAGATACTAAGGTTTCAAGACTGTGGAGGGAAAAGATATTGGGGCTGCAAATGAAGTCTCAACTTAAGTTCTGACTCCTCCCTTGATTAATAAATGAAACTGTTTTAAAGTATATTTTTTGAGTGAAAAGAGACTTGAAGATCCTGTACTTCACAGAATTGCACAAAATACAAGGATAGTCAGGAAGTTCTCACTTTTTTTTTTTTCATACAACTTTTCCTCTTTAAACTTATCCTCTCAAGTTTATTTCCAAGCCAGGCTTCAACAGTACATGAACCGTGAACTTCCAGATGTTCAAGCTGGTTTTAGAAAAGGCAGAGGAACCAGAAATCAAATTGCCAATATCCGTTTAATCATCGAAAAAACAAGAGAGTTCTAGGAAAACATCTATTTCTGCTTTTTTGACTAGGCCAAAGCCTTTGACTGTGTGGAGCACAACAAACTGGAAAACTCTTAAAGAGGTGGGAATACCAGACCACCTGACCTGCCTCTTGAGAAATCTGTATGCAGGTAAAGAAGCAACAGTTAGAACTGGACATGGAACAACAGACTGGTTCCAAATTGGGAAAGGCGTATGTCAAGGCTGTATATTGTCATTCTGCTTATTTAATTTATATGTAGAGTACATCAGGAGAAATGCTGAACTGAATGAAGCACAAGCTGGAACCAAGATTGCAGGGAGAAATATCAATATGCAGATGACACCACCCTTGTGGCAGAAAGTGAAGAACTAAATAACCTCTTGATGGAAGTGAAAGAGGAGAGTGAAAAAGTTGGCTTAAAACTCAACATTCAGAAAACGAAGATTATGGCATTCAGTCCCATTGCTTCATGGCAAAGAGATGGGAAAACTGTGGAGAAGGTGACAGACTATTTTTTGGGGTCCCAAAATCACTGCAGATGGTGATTGCAGCCATAAAATTAAGACTCTTGTTCTTTGGAAGGAAAGTTATGACCAACCTAGACAGCATATTAAAAAGTGGAGACATTACTTTGCCAACAGCATTCTATCTAGTCAAAGCTATGGTTTTTCCAGTAGTCATGTATGGATGTGAGAGTTGGACTATCAAGAAAGCTGAGCACTGAAGAATTGATGCTTTCGAACTGTGGTGCTGGGGAAGATTCTTAAGAGTCCCTTGGACAGCAAGGAGATCAAACCTATCAATCTTAAAGGAAATCAGTCCTGAATATTCATTGGAAGGACTGATGCTGAAGCTGGAGCTCCAATACTTTGATGCGAAGAGTTGACTACTGGAAAGACTTCTGACATTGGGAAAGATGGAGGGCAAGAAGAGAAGGGGATAACAGAGAATGAGATGGTTGGATGGCATCACTGAGTCAATGGACATGAGTTTGAGCAAACTCAATGAGATGGTGAAAGACAGGGAGTCTGGTGTGCTGCACTCCATGGGGTCACAAAGAGTCAGACACAGTTTAGCAACTGAACAACAACAAACAACAGCAAACAAACAAATTGGAGAGGTTGAAATTCTTTCTCAGTATTTTCTCTTTTTGGCCTACAAATAAAATTACCTTTGTAGTCTGACCTGTGAACAGCATTCACAAACTGGTTTTCATAGAAATAAAATACAACATATTTTTCCCCTTCAGGATATGTACAGCTAACCATAACTTACATGAGAGTGATTAAATACAGTTTGTAAATAAATCACTGAGTGTAACTAGAAAATTCACTGAGAGAATGGAAGCATTTTGCTTTGGAATAATTGCATTTGCTCCACCCTATGGGTGTAGGATTCTCTAAGGTACTTTCTGCAGCAGGATTAGTTATGAGTTTCTGCCTCACAACTTTGTTTTTGCTGTCAATCAGCCAATCCTTGCCTGCCTTGCTCCAAGGGCATCACTGTACTGGTTGGTAGGTGATATTTTTGTATTGGGCTTTAGTACAAAATGCTCTGGGCATTAGTCCCATCTTGTGCTTTTCTTTAAAAGATTATTATAGAATAATATGCCTTCATAGAGTTAGTATATAAATTAATATTCTGAGGTATACAACCATTTCAGTCTCAATACAGTTGCTATAGTGCAAGAAAGTGAAAGTGAGAGTGTTGCTCAGTCATGTCTGACTCTTTGTGAACCTATGGACTGTAGCCCACCAGGCTCCTCTGTCCATGGAATTTTCCAGGCAAGAATACCAGAGTGGGTTGCTGGGGACTACTTTTGCTTCAGTAGGTTTTGTTTCAAAATTAATAGGATGGTTTCTTTTCTTTCTTAGAAGGACTAGAATACCCTGTACATATCAATAACTTGCAAATTAGACTATTTGTGAAAATATTTTTAAGATTTAATTCAACCAGTATTCAGTGTCAGTAATTTCTTTAGAACTAGCATATTTTAAGGGTGACTTTGGAAGCTGTACTTATTTTCTGATTGGACTTGCTACAAAATTCAATATCTTATCTCCTTTTAAGAGTGTTCTTTATTTTGAATAAGTGGAAGACATTTTTTAGGAGTGTCCATCTCTACAGTCTAAATTTCAGCTGATGATATTTACCTTTAATGCTCTCAGACTCTTATTGAGTCATCTGTGGAGTCTCCTCCAGTACACTCTCTTTGATTTGTCATGAGAGCAATCTGATAAACTTGCTTGCAGATTGATTATTGCAATTTTGTTTAATGTTTTTATTAAATTTGCTAAATAATATCTCAAAGTATATAACTCTGTCTTCTCAGAAGACCATTTTTCTGGCAGAAGCTTTTGGTCCTAAACCAAAATCTTCAAGGTATTTTCCATTGTATGTAGGATGATTCCTTTTTTAATGCTCTAAAATTATATCACATATGTGACCTATTAAGAGGATATTTACTTTTACTAGATATTTCTTACATGATTCTATGTTCATTAATGGCAAATATCTGTGTCTTTTACATATTGTATCTATTACTTGGAACTTAATAAATATTCTATATTATTTCTCTGTATAATAAAAACAAAGGAAAGCCTTTGTCATTCCAGATTACCCGGGTTCGATCCCTGGGTCGGGAAGATCCCCTGGAGAAGGAAACGGCAATCCACTCCAGTATTCTTGCCTGGAGAATCCCATGGACGGAGAAGCCTAGTAGGTTACAGTCCACGGGGTCGCAAAGAGTCGGACACGACTGAGCAACTTCACCTCATGGCCAAGTAAAGTGACACATTCAGGACCAAACAGACTATTGTGAGTTTTAGGGACTTTGTGGTGTTGAAGTCAGTTTTCAGGTTGTAATATTAGATCTGAAATAATTAAGAAAACCAAGCATTATAAACATACTGGCTAAAATAAAAATATATGAACTAACACGTCTTTCAAACTACTAATTTATAACTTATCACAAAGGGCCACATTCTGCTCTCACATATGCAGGTAAGATAATCCGTGTTTACTAGAGAAGTTCAGAATAAGTTCTCAACAATACAATTTAGCCCAGTGAGTTTAATTAAAATTAATAACCCATTATGGTGCAGTCATTATTTAGAAGGAAGGAGTTCCAGACTTTAGCAAGATAGTCAAAATTAGAGGGGAATAGTTTTCTTAATAAAATGATTCACTGATGATGCTACTTTAAGTGACTTTAAAATTCACTTTTAATGTTTCTGAAGAGAATAGAATAAATTATTGCATTCTTTCGTACCTGAAGCTACCGATTAATATGGTACTTGCATTTTGAATTAGCATAAACTTTCCCACTCCAACTTCAAAAAACATGTTAAGGTTTAAGGCAATTTATTCTTAACATTATCTTAAAAACTGTCTCTAGTACTTATTACTGACTTTCTTTTCCATTTGGCTCTAGATTTTGCTACAAAAGTAGAAAATTGGTTACATTTGAATAGTCAGATTAATTTCATAATTTTTACAGCATATCCAAAAGTTCATTTGCTTCAGGTCATTAAAAAGAAAGGCCATTTAAAAACAAACACAATTTTCCATTTATACAATGCATGTTTTGAAAAACTGAGCAATCTTGTTGGGAAAAGCTAACATGTGTGTTATTTCTAAGTCGAAACCAAACAAAACAGCTGAATATCTATTTGTATATATGTAGCTGAGGATTAACAGCTGTAATTTATGCAATACTTAACTTGGTTTAGACAATGACTACACACACAACTTGAAAACATAAGAATGATTTTCCCTGTAAACAGATGAGGAAAATGAGGCATAAAGATATTCTTTTAAACTGCTCAAGGTCAGATATTTAAAATAAAACCCAATTTTTTTCCTAAAGTGACTATCCCCTTTCTAAGCATGACACTTCACTGCCTCAAACTATGCTGTGAACAATTTTGCTTGCAGTCCTGAATGTGTGAGTCACCAGAGAGAGCACAATGGCTCAGTAATCCAAAAATGGTGGAGATATCCTAACAAATTGTGCCAGATGGGTATAAATTTGACTTTAGAACAGAATATGAGAATCTATCCAGAGAAAGAAGAATTTTTTTTTTCCTCTTTTCGCTCATATTTGGTATAAGGTGGATACAGGCTGAATTTTCTTGAAGCTAAAAGCCATCACATAAGAAATAGTATTCTTAACAATAGTGTTTTTATTTTAAGTATATACATTTGCATAATAAAAACCAAATAATATCATGATTTCTTCTGAATATTATGCAGAAGTGCACAATATGTATCAGCCAAACATATTATTTCAGTCTTGGTGAGGTGAACAACTCCTTGCAAAAATGAAATTGCAAATATTAAGACCAACATGTACAAGAAGTTAAAGCAGAGTCTTGCTTGGATAGTGGGAAGAGGTGAGCTGAAGCTACTATCCCACCATCTCTCTGCAGTGATTCTGGGACAGGAGAGTCTCTACAGGATCTCTTGGTCCTTTACATCAAAATTGTTTGGGAATCTTTAAGCCAGATTTTCAAAATATAAATTTGTAGTATCTTAAGAATGTATTGGACAGGGAGGCCTGGCGTGCTGCGATTCATGGGGTCACAGAGTCGTACACGACTGAGCGACTGAACTGAACTGAAGAATGTATTACTTACATTTTAATTCTCTCTATATGTAAAAATAAAAATAATTAAGACAACCAAGCAAAACTTAGATGTTCTATTAAAATAAATGAAGGTCAAGCCTTTAGCAGACAGATTATGTTCAATAGTGAGTAGATTATTGTCAGTAGTTTCAGTAACGGGAAACCTGGATAGAGTTTCAAGACAGAGAGAAGAACGGACTATGAAAAAGGCTTTGGGAAGACAGGTTGCCTCTCTAAAGCTAAGATGATTGATCCTCTAACAAATAAGGAACTTAAAGTAACAGATCACTAGGTGAATACAAATAAAATTAGTATAGTAAAAATATGTAATGATTACATTAGAATTGTTATCTAATTTCAAAGGAAAAATTTGGAATAAACAAAATTATAAAATCTAAACTTTACCATAAAAATTAGTTGGTTAAATGCTATAGCTTGTTGTTGTTCAGTCAATTATCATGTCTGACTCTTTGCAACCCAATGGACCACAGCATGCCAGGCTTCTCTGTCCTTAACTATCTCCTGGAGTTTGCTCAAACTCATGTCCATTGAGTTGGGGATGCTATTGAACCATCTCATCCTCTTTCACCCTCTTCCCTTCCTGCCCTCAATCTTTCCTGGTATAAGGGTCTTTTCTAATGAGTTGACTATTTGCATCAGGTTGCCAAAGTATTGGAGTTTCAGCTTCAGCATCAGGCCTTCCAATGAACATTCAGGTTTAATTTCCTTTAGGATTGACTGGTTTGCTGTCCAAGGGATTCTCAAGAGTCTTTTCCAGGACCACAGTTCAGAAGTGTTAATTCTTCAATACTCAGCCTTCTTTATGGTCCAGCTCTCACATCCATACATGACTACTGGAAAAACCATGACTTTGACTATATGGACCTATGTTGGCAAATGATGTCTCTGTTTTTTAATGTGCTATCTAGATTGTCATAGCTGTCCTTTCAAGGAGCAGTGTCTTCTAATTTCATGGCTGCAGTCACCATCTGCTGTGATTTTGGAGCCCAAGAAAGCAAAGTCTGTCACTTTCTATTTTATCCCCATCTATTTGCCATGAAGTGATGGGATCAGATGCCATGATCTTTTTTCTTTTTTTAATGTTGAGTTTTAAGCCAGTTTTTTCACTCTCCTCTTTCACTTTCATCAAGAGACTTTTTAGTTTTTTGTTTTCTGCCATCAGGGTGGTGTCATCTGCATATCTGAGATTATTGATATTTCTCCTGAAAATCTTGATTCCAACTTGTATTTCATCCGGTTCAGTATTTCTCATAATGTACTCTGCATATAAGTTAACTAAGCAGGGTGACGATATACAGCCTTGAAATACTCCTTTCCCAATTTGGAACCAGTCTGTTGTTCCAAATCCTGTCTTAACTCTTGCTTCTTGACTGTACACGAGCTATAGCTTCTAAGTGTTATTTAATAGTTAAGCTTCACACAGCTAGTGAAATGATTGCATTTTTTATATTAAGCAGAGAAGAATATTTGCTTAATCTTCTATAGACTTTTTCTGCACTTGGGAATCATTTCAAAATTAGATATATTATAAACATGTTGATTATAAGTCCATATATAAATGCAGTATTTATATAATTCGTATTGTATCCAACAAAAAATTAGCATAAAAAATTCACCCCAGATAAACAAGGATACAAAATGGTGAAAATGTTGAATGAGGAGAGAGTGATTTTAGAAGAATATGAAGGCAAGCTGGATCATTTAGATAAGCATTCCCTTCCTTTTCCCCCCACTCCATCTCCATTTTATATTTTAGAAACAAAGGTGATATCTTCATTTTGTTTGAATCAACCATGTAATTGTTGAAATCCTTCCATCCCATTTAACTTTTCTATTGAACTGTATTGACAAACTCTCAGAGGTAATTTGAATTGACACACAGTATGTAGGCTGCCCTTCTCAAATATTGCTGTTGCTTGGAACAATGTTTATCAGCAGGGAATCACTCAGGCTGCACGGATCACAAGTTAGTGTCAATTGACCCTGCTTCTTGTTATCTAAAGCTGTGAAGTTTTTCATAATCTGGAAAAATGTAGAGGAGTGCATCCAAACTATTCATTTCTATAAATATGACCCTATATCTTCTACTCTATTTTACAAATTGGTTTCTCAATTTATAGGGTGAAAGAACAGTATTAAATGACAAGCATTTTTTTGTTGTTCATAAATGTCTTCATATGAAATTGAATAAGATTCAGATAGCTTATGTAATTATGACAAAATCACAACATCAGAAGTATTACTTCAGGACATATGTTTACCTATGACTAATTCATGTTGCTATTTGGTCGAAAACAACAAAATTGTGTAAAGCAGTTATCCTTCAACTTAAAAAAATAAATAAATAAAATCAGATTTTAAAAAGTATTGCTTTCATTTTAGAAACCCTCTAGAAGGGGTATAACACATCAAATTTTATTGTAAAAGAAATAAATTTGCAAAAATTGTTCTACTTCCAGGGATTTTTTTTTTCCTTAAAATAAAGCTTTTGCTTTTATTTTTCTATTATTAAGTAGCTCCACTATTGGTATATCAAAACTTCACAGCATTTATATTACCCACTAATATTTCAAGTGCAAGTAAAGTGAATTTTATGTTGTCAGTTGTTTGTTCACACTTCACAGCTTTGATTTCTCTTCAAAGAGAGATGGAGCTGTCACTGGAGTTAGAGATTTTCAAACCTGGAGTAAGTTAAAGTGCCAATGACCAGGCAGTTTATAGAACTTCTGTCTATTATACTGACAGATCCTCTCTAGAACAACCAGCAATTCTCTTTAGGGCAATCTAAAATTTACAATCCTGTTATGAGGAAGAATATGAAGGTGCTCTTATCTGCCTTTCCTTTCTACCTCTGGTCATACATAACCATCATTATTTCTCTGCTCAGCCATCCCAAATACTGAGAACATAAGCAGAACAAGGAAGGGTTTGGCAACAGAGAAGTTTATGGTTCAAAATATTTAACTGACCAAAGAATTTTTTTTAATTCAATATTTTACCAATAAGCTACAATCAAGCTCTCTGCTGGTGATTAAAAGTGCTCAGATAGAAAAGAAGAAAACATATATCTTCAAAGTGAAGAAACTTTTGGCCTATCATTGATTAGCTAGGTGCTGCTACTGCTGCTAAGTCATTTCAGTCGTGTCCGACTCTGTGTGACCCCATAGACAGCAGCCCACCAGGCTCCCCCGTCTTTGGGATTCTCCAGGCAAGAACCCTGGAGTGGGTTGCCATTTCCTTCTCCAGTGCATGAGAGTGAAAAGTGAAAGGGAAGTCGCTCAGTCATGTCTGACCCTCAGCGACCCCATGGACTGCAGCCTTCCAGGCTCCTCCATCCATGGGATTTTCCAGGCAAGGTGAACAGAGGCTGAAAATCAAATAGGTAATAGTATTTTCCTATCATGTTGTAGATATTTAAAAATAAATTGATTTTATATCTTAAAAAATAATGTACTTTTCTCTTACAGAGACCACAGTATTTTGAAAAGTAAGATACACAAAAAAATTGCTTCCACAAAATAAATAGCTAAATGAAGGCATTTTGTCTTTACATTTTCTGTTGTCTTGTTTCTTGGGAAAAATGTGTTTCTTAGTGATTAGAAATAACTGTCATTTGCATCTTTTGCTTATACATATCACACATATTCATGGTCACACACACGGCCCATGATTATGAAGCAATGGGCCACATTGGGGAGCCCTTTATATTCATGAAAGATGTCATAGCTTAAACAGTTGACTCTTAAAAAACATGAATTTGAAGTGTACAGGTTCACTTATGCATAATTTTTTTTTTTGCTAAATATGTATTGCAGTACTTTATAATGAACAGTTAGTTGACACCTAAGTTGTGGAACCACAGATACAGAAGGCAGCCTTCCATAAAATTATATGCAAATGTTTATACAGTTATATGCAAATATTTGTGTGGAAGATTAGCCACTGTAACCACTGTATTGTCCAAAGGTCAGCTATAGTCTCATTTTAATTGGCTTAAACCAATGGGTTGGCTTCTTTTATCCCATCACTCTAATGCACAAACTAATGAGATTAATGTTTCTAACTTACTTAACCCTCCTTAGTTTCTATAAGGAAAGAGAAACATGAAAGTGTACACATAACAAAAGTGAATACATTAAAAGCACAAGATAAGCTAAAAACGCAGCTATGCTCATTTAAAAATAATTAAAGCCAGAGGAACCAGAGATCAAATTGCCAACATCCATCAGATCACTGAAAAAGCAAGAGAGTTCCAGAAAAACATCTATATCTGCTTTATTGACTATGCCAAAGCCTTTGACTGTGTGGATCACCACAAACTGTGGAAAATTCTGAAAAGAGATGGGAATACCAGACCACCTGACCTGCCTCTTGAGAAATCTGTATGCAGGTCAGGAAGCAAGTTAGTGCTGGACATGGAACAACAGACTGGTTCCAAATAGGAAAAGGAGTCCGTCAAGGCTGTATATTGTCACCCTGCTTATTTAACTTATATGCAGAGGACATCATGAGAAATGTTGGGCTGGATGAAGCACAAGTTGGAATCAAGATTGCTGGGAGAAATAACAATAACCTGGGATATGCAGGTGACACCACCCTTATGGTAGAAAGTAAAGAAGAACTAAAGAGCCTTTTGATGAAAGTGAAAGAAGAGAGTGAAAAAGTTGGTTTAAAGCTCAACATTCAAAAAACTAAGATCATGGCATCTGGTCCCATCACTTCATGGCAGATAGATGGGGAAACAGTGGAAACAGTGGCTGACTTTATATTCTGGGGCTCCAACATCACTGCAGATGGTGACTGCAGCCATGAAATTAAAAGACACTTACTCCTTGGAAGAAAAGCTATGACCAGCATAGACAGCATATTAAAAAGCAGAGACATTACTTTGCCAACAAAGGTCTTTGCCAACAAAAGTCAAGGCTATGGTTTTTCCAGTGGTCATGTATGGATGTGAGAGTTGGACTATAAAGAAAGCTGAGCACTGAAGAACTGGTGCTTGAACTGTGGTGTTGGAGAAGACTCTTGAGAGTCCCCTGGACTACGAGGAAATCCAACCAATTCATCCTAAAGGAGATCAGTCCCGAATATTCATTGGAAGGACTGATGTTGAAGCTGAAACTCCAATACTCCAATACTTCCCACCTGATGGGAAGAGCTGACTCATCTGCAAAGACCCTGATGCTGGGAAAGACAGGAGGAGAAGGGGATGACAGAGGATGCGATGGTTGGATGGCATCACCAACTCAATGGACGTGAGTTTGAGTAAACTCTGAAAGTTGGTGCTGGACAGAGAGGCCTGGTGTGCTGCAGTCCATAGGGTCTCAAATAGTATGACACGACTGCATAACTGAACTGAAATGAACTGAATTGATGACTCATGAGTCAAATCCTCTTTTCAAAAATATAGCTTAGAAGATATAGTAAGAAATGCTCTTGATAGATCCTAAAGTACTAATGTTTCTGCCAAATCAAAATCACCCAACCAAGATGGCCTTAACATTATCTTCATCTTGACTAAATTACAGACAGACTTTTTTCTCATTCTAGGCCCCTGACCTGTGAGAGAAAGTTTACTTTAGAAAACTTGTAAATTATTTCTCTATCCCTTTAAGGTGTATTTTTTTTTTTTTTTAGTTCTTTCCAGTTTTATATTTCAGGAATGTCTTTCTCAAGATGCTGAGAGTCATCTCTTTGAAATACTATAGTCAAGCAAGATAACAGCACTATATTGTGCTTCAAGTCTAAACTACCCTCTGTCATGAAGCTAGGAGCATGTATACTAATATAATCAGTTAGCAAACACAGATGCCCTCTGATCTCCCCATCCCAGCTCTTAGAGCTCTCTACACCTTGTTTTAGTGAAGTTGCGCTCAGACTCAGTTTTGGCCTTTATCTCCTAATACAGTAGCATTGAATAAAGCCTTCTTTGCCTGTTTGACTTTTTCCAGTGCAACCTTTGCTTCAGTTCACACCGCCAGTGCTCATATAAATTAACATGGTCTTTTGCATATGTCTGAAAGTTAGTCAGTTAGTCATGTCCAACTGTTTGTGACCCCATGAACGGTAGCCCACCAGGCTCCTCTGTCCATGGAATCAGAGAACTCAGTGACATAACTGAGTGACTAATTTTCACTTTCACTTTTGCATAGAATCTATGTGGTTGATTCTGGGAGTGAAAACAATGGGAAAATGAAGTTCACTCATTGCCTTCAGTGATGAACATAAAAATCTGGACTGGTGATTTTGTACTGTGTGAATGTATACATATCCTTAACACTAGATAGAAGCTTTGTGTGTTTTTGTTCCTTAATATTAAATTAAAATTTTAGTTATTATGAAAATGATTATTTTTAAAAGCTCATACAGTGCTCGCAAAGAGTCGGACACGACTGAGTGACTGAACTGAACTGAACTGAGCAGTGCTCACTTCGGCAGCACATATACTAAAATTGGAATGATACAGAGAAGATTAGCATGGCTCCTGTGCAAGGATGACACGCAAATTCGTGAAGCATTTCATATTTTTTCTAAATGTAAGACCAGAAACTATAAAACTCCTAGAGGAGAACATAGGCAAAACACTTTCC
>SJYT01016543.1:114634-150766 GCA_006410635.1 Cephalophus harveyi | reverse complement strand
TTCAGGATTGGGAGCTCGTATACACCCGTGGCGGTTTCATGTCAATGTATGGCAAAACCAATACAATATTGTAAAATAAAATAAAGTAAAAATAAAAATTAAAAAAAAAAAAAAACCTCATACAGACTTCTTTTTTTTTCATTCCTGTTGTTCATAGCAAGTATGAATTATGAATGATCTCATTAATTAAGATCTTTGTCATATGTGATCGGTTGTAATAAATGAAAGTGAAAGTTAGTCTCTCAGTCGTGTCCAACTGTGACCACATGGACTGTAGCCCCCAGGCTCCCCTGTCCATAGAATTCTCCAGGCAAGAGTACTGGAGTGGGTTGCCATTTCCTTCTCCAGAGGATCTTGCCGACCCATGGATCAAACCTAGGACTCCCATATTGCAGGCAGATTCTTTACCGGCTAAGCCACCAGGGAAGCCATTATCTCCGGAGAATTTTATAGTCTTTTTGTAAAGACAATATTTTTAAATTCCACTTGCATGTTAAATATGAAAAGGTACTAATGATCAACCAATCATGACTCTTGTTTTGCAGAAAAGGAAATGAAGCTTATAAGGATTAGATAACTCTTCCAAGATTGCACAGTTACTTCTATGCAGAGGTGGGCCTAGGGCTATGGTGTCTTTTTGTTTTTGTTTGTTTTATCTTGTCTTTTTTGTTGCTGTTATTTTCAATTTCTAAGTCAATAGCAATAACTCAATGAAGTCAAATGTTATCAATTAATTAACATAGTGACACGGTTGCTTTGTAATTATAGTGCAGAAAGTCACTAGAGAGTTTGTCTTTAGCTCTTTAGAGCTAAATGTTTCAGTGTATTTAATTTACTCTCTTCAAATCTATATTGGTACCAACTACTTCTGCTATTAAGGGACTTGGTCTAGGCTCAAAAATGTGAGACAGACTCATTGCAAAACTGTTGATTACTCAAATTCAAGTCTTAGGCCATGTACCTTTTTATATCAGTATTATGATGGAAATGTATGCCTTGCTTAAACACTTTTACTATCTTTAGCCCTGCTCAAAAACCTGGTAAGGTAATAGTTGATCTAATAAAATAATTTCGGCAGAAGTTACATTGCTCAAAATAGATTTTAAAAGTTTCTTTGGAATATATTCTTGTGGGCATTCAAATATCACTACATCCACTGCTATCTAATCTAAGAAGTAAAAAGCTAGTATGAGTAAGATGTTCATGACACTCTAAGACCAAGCAAGTGTTAAATATGAACAGAAACAAGAATTTGCTTTTAAATTAAATGCGTAATCAGTGACATGTCATTTCATTTCCTGAAACTGACTCATCTCAATATTATAATGTCAATTACGGTTTTTATACAAGATAATAATTTATAATTTGAAATTATAAATATTGGATATGAATAATCTTTTGTTATGTCTTCTATCAAGGTTTCATTTATTAAAGTTTATTTATCACATGCTGATGGTGCTAGGTGAGAAATGTAGGGGAAAGCAAAATATTTCAGCATTTGTATTTGTAAAAGGACATTGAGAGTAGTCATATGCCTTATTTTAAAATATTTAGTCTGTGTGAGAATAGTAAAAATATACCTTTTTTTAAATTGTAAAATCTATCTTTAAATTCCTAGCATAATTTTATGAGTAAAGTAACTATTTTATAATAGTCTCCAACATTTTAATAGAAGCAAATGACATTTAAAATAAAATAAAACAGTAGTTGAGACTATGGCTATGATTTTAGTATAACTAGCATTCCCTTTCATTTGCCCCAGCATGTCTTTTTTACACCTGATATTATTTGTCTACTGTCTTAGTTATGAACCAAGTGAGAGAACAAATAGTTATATTTGCACTGATCAAATAGTTCAGGAAAGGTGTTTTCAGCAGAAAGGTTTTGGTAACTAATTCCTTAGGTCACTGCAGTAAAATATATGGATTCTGGTTTAAAAAAGACATCTTAAAGTGTTTGAGAAAAGAAAAAATTGGCAGATTTTGAAAGGGGCCAAAAAGCTCAGCCACCAGGGTCTTAATCACAATGATATTGTTTTGCTAATTATTCTTACTACTCACTCACTCTTCACAGTCACTCCTCTCCCCATTTGTTCACCTTTGCTTTTCTTTGCCTATGTATCATTTCATATTCACCCTCTGTTTTAAATTTTCCTCTTGACCCAAACCTTCTGCTAATTAAATATATTGGGGCTAATTAGAAATAGAGCAAATGGCTACCCCTTTCCTTGATTAAAAAGTTACTAATTTTTCTAAATTGTTTCATTTAATAACACATGGAAGTGTATTCCACCTGAGAGTAAATTTAGTAACAAAAAGGGATCAATAAACTGCCTTCAAAGAAGTGTTATGTTTGGGGATTTCTCCCCCACCCCCGACTGAGAGTATTTTGTAACTCGCCTTTTAGCCCTGAAATAACCTTAGCCTCTTTGGATCTAAGGTCAATTCTGAGTTTTCACTAAAAATGTAAATTGGTCCATGCTTTTAACATAACAGTCCATTCAACTCAGGCAGAGGACGGATCTCTAGCTTCACACAATTCTCGGGCTGCATAAGGAGGTGTAGTGGGGATTTTGATTTCTTTGATCACCTTGGAGTAGTCTCTGGAAATAAGTGAGATCACCATTCGGACTTCAAAGCATTATTAAAATGTAAGAAATTTTCGTGAATTTTATGCCTCTTTGGGTATATCTTTGTCAGAATGAGAACTAAAAGAACTTTGCTAATACCCCCCAAAAATGTTGCTCACAAAGCGATTGTAATGTAGGAAATGCAACACAGAGGATTTGGGCACTGTCAAAGTAAAACCTGTACAGATCATCTTTAACTTACAATGGGGTTTGTTATTCACAAACCCACTGTAAGTTGATAATATTGTAAGGTGAACTTTTGCAAGTCAAGGACCATCTGTATTGGACAAAACTGAACAGTCCAAGAAGACTTTATTCAAGGCTATTGCAGTAGAGAAAAAGGCCTTAAGTGAGTCTGAAATTCAGCTATGCTGAAACAAAGCACTGGAATGAGTTAGTTGAAGAGTATTGCTGGATGTTAGGAAGGAAGTTGATTGGTAGGATATCTCCAGCACCTTGAGTTAGTCCTGAGTTTGGATTTTTTCTTTTTCTGTGATCAGGCCATCTGCATTTGCTAATTGAACTTAGGATACTTACCCATCTACTGAAGCTGCGTTATATAGCACTTCTTCCTTCACAGTTACAAAGACAGCCGGACCCCTAGGTCCTCAGGAAATACACTCCTGGGTTGCGATGCTAGCAAGAGGCTTGCAAGAATATGTACATCTCAAAGGGATAGAACAAGAATTTACTATTAGAAAATTTTCTAAAGTAAATGCTCAAAGAAAAAGTAGGCCAAGGGGCCCTAGAATTAGGAGGAAGATTAAAGTTTAGTCAAGCTGAGGAATAAATTAAAGCCTTCCTGGTAAGTACATTGAAATACTATAGGGCATAAAAAGCCATTAAGATATATGAGGATCTATTATTCCTCTAGAGACAGCATCAGAAAAGGTAATAAGTCTTCTCACAAATGATCCCTTTTGGCAACAACAGTAGCACAGTCCTGGGCTAGATTGGTTCTCTAGGAAATTCCTTTGTTGAACTGAGGCTTTGCGGCTTTTTTTAAGACATATCCAGCTTTGCAGTTTAGGATAGAAACCAGAGTCACTATGTAGTCAAAAGGTACTGCTCAGTTATAAAAGCTGGAAGGAGAGTTGATTTAAACTGATGACCAGATAACCAGAAGATTTTAAATCAAGCAAAATTTTTTTCCCATTTTTTGGTTATTCCATTGTACACATAATTAAATATAAAAAGTCACCTTGTATTCCCTTTTAAACAAAAGGAGCCTTAAGAAACTTAATATAGTTAAGCATTTTAAAGATGTGCATGCTCAGTCATGTCTGACTCTTTGCGACTCTGTGGCCTCTAGCCTGCCAGGTTCCTCTGTCCATGGCATTCTCCAGGCAAGAGTACTAGAGTGGATTGCCTTTTCCTTCTCCAGGGAATTTTCCCAACCCAGGGATGGAACCTGTGTCTCTTATGTCTCCTGCATTAGCAGGCATGTTCTTTATCAGCTGAGCCACTGGGGAAGCCCCCAAAATTCTAAAGCTCATACACACACAAGAAAAGGGATTGCTAAAAGTTTGTCTTCACTTGAATTGAGAGGCAAGTTGCATTTATCCTTCAAAAGTCTTATACCTGTTTAATTAGTTTTTATGGGGAAAAAAAAGGAGAATCATATCAATATATTACTTTTGCTTAACTAATGATCCTTTTGCCCTTTTGGTTAAATATTGTCCTCACGTAAACACAGCTTTAGAGGCAGTCTGGAGAAAGGAGGGAGACATACCTAATTGTTGTTTTGATCTGAAATCTCTTAAAGCCAAATAAAGTGGAATAATGCAATTCTTTTTTTATATTCTTTGGATGCAAGGAGATAAATCCTCCAAGATTAAGTTCAGAAGATATAAAGAATCAAGATTTTATTTCAAAGAAATAAATGCAAAACATAGATTTAAAGCAGCAACCATAGGATTTTAGAGAAAATTCTAGGTGAAATGGCTCTTTTTTTAAAAAAAGAAGACTAAAAATCATTCAAAGAAATAATGTTAAATAATATTTGAGACTACTATTTGGGACTATAATTAACTAAAATTGTATAAAATTATCCACCTGAACCGACAAAAACACAGTTCAGTTCAGTCACTCAGTCATGCTCGACTCTTTGAGACCCCATGAACAGCAGCATGCCAGGCCTCCCTGTCCTTCACCAACTTCTGGAGTTCACCCAGACTCATGTCCATTGAGTCAGTGATGCCATCCAACCATCTCATCCTCTGTCATCCCCTTCTCTTCCTGCCCTCAATCTTTCCCAGCATCAGGGTCTTTTCAAATGAGTCAGTTCTTCGCATCAGGTGGCCAAAGTATTGGAGCTTCAGCTTCAACATCAGTCCCTCCAGAGAACCCAGGACTGATCTCCTTTAGGTAGGACTGGTTGGATCTTCTCCAACACCACAGTTCAAAAGCATACATTCTTCGGGGCTCAGCTTTCTTTATAGTCCAACTCTCACATCCATACATGACCCCTGGAAAAACCACAGCCTTGACTAGACAGACCTTTATTGACAAAGTAATGTCTCTGCTTTTTAAAATGCGGAGCAGCAGCAGCACAGCGCAGGAGCTACCCCACGTCCAAGGTAAGGAGCAGTGGCTGTGCTTTGCTGGAGCAGCCGTGAAGAGATACCCCACGTCCAAGGTAAGAGAAACCCAAGTAAGATGGTAGACACTAAGAAAGGGCATCAGAGGGCAGACAGACTGACACCACAGTTACAGGCAGCTAGCCAGTCTGATCACATGGGCCACAGCTTGTCTAACTAAAACACAAGAACATTTCAAATGAAAAACATCTGAGAGAATAAAAATAGCTTTCTTTAAAATTTCCAGAATTTAGAGAGAATAGGAATAAGAATTATGATCTAATTTTTGAAAATTTTTCTTCAAGACCTTTCCATTTAACCAGCTGTGGAACATTTTAATCTTATAGTATAGGGATCAAACATGCATCCCTTGAGTTTTCTGCATTGGTGTCAGATTCTTTACCAGTTGCACCACCTGGCCAGTGGGTATTCTTAGTGCTGTTCAAATTAGCAATCATTTTCTTCTTCCTAGAAAGATGAATCAGTTAGGTTACCTACATTGATAAAAGTGAACAGTGATTATCTCCAATCTAGGTGATCTGGAGGGGAAAGTGGTGGTGGGTGTTGTGTTACTCTTCACAACACAATTCCTATGGTGGTGGGTGGGAAGTTACTCTTCACCTTCCAAAATACAGCCTTCATTTCCTGTGATTTTGTCCTGCTCTGAGATGTAACAAAGCTAGGAAATTGAGTTCTTATAGTGCTAAAGTATTCATAAATTCTGATATCCCTATCATTTAATTTTTACTCTTACATTTTTCTTTCTTCACCTTAAATGTACCCCATGCAAATACATTTTTGATATTTCTCTCATTCTCTACCTCTGTTTTGGGATAGTAGCTAACAAAATGAAAACAAGCATGAACGCATAAAGCCTCAAAAAACAATAACTATAAAAAAGGCCAGGGGATTGCCACAGCTATGAAACACAAGAGATATCCTAGTTAAAGCGTTATCTGTTAAAGGATACCATATATAGATTTCTTTAATTTCTTTGTTTCCTAAATGAGAAAATTGCGGCCATGTTAAAGGTCACATCCAAGTTCACACCGGAAAGTGGAAGCCACATAAAACTTATAACTCTGTGTTCTTAATTACATACAGCACTCGTTTGACCAAATATCAAATTTGGTGAAGAATAAAATAAAAATAGGCATGGGGAGAAGTGCTGCAAAAGTCTTTGTGGTTCAGTGCTGTTTCACAACAGTCAGTGAAATTCCAGCAAGAATGTTCCAAATCCGATGAACAGCATAAGTATCTGTCTGCACTTGATAAATATTACCATTTTGAAATGATTCCTTTAATGGTATTTTCACAAGCTGTTAATGGCTGTGGTTGAGAGAGGCTACCTCACATAGTCTGATGTGTCTTAATTCATGCCATAGTCACTGTTTTTTCTTCTAGGTTGATGGCCTCTTGTTGACGTTAAGTATAGCCTGCATGCTTTTGTTAACCTTACATTTAATATATCACACGGCATGATACGATTACACAATACTGAGAGCTTGCAGTCATAAATGCCACTTCTTTAATTATATAACCTGCTATCCTTCATCCATAGAAAAGTTTCAGAAACAGAAACAGTTGGGCATTTAAATTAAGGCAGGCAGCACATGGTCCTTTCTAGCATTATTTATGTGGTACAAAAGTTGGAATTTATGAAACTGGAGTTGCAAAATAAAAAAATGAAAGATGGAAGTTTACCAAACATATAACTTTCACAAAAAATGTTAATTTATTTCTTATAAGAAAGATAATGGATTGAAATAATTATATTCTGGCTTGACAAGAACTTAATGCCAAAGTGAATCAATACATTCATGTTTGTTATTTGGCATGTAGATTATGGATTATTTATCTAATATAAAACATGATAACATTGATCTCCACCCCTTATAATAGTTATGGAGTACAGTTTTATCAGATTTTGTTGCCACAGTCACATAATAGCAAGTAATTATTTGTGTGGGGAAGATTAGTGCTATTTCATCAACCTTACAAAATTACTCTTTTCATGTCTATGTTAGTATTTGTTACCATGTGCATGTTGTCACAGCTATTTAGTGATATCAAACATATGCTTTTTATGTTTTTTAAAAGATTTTGCATATCTAGATTTCTCTCTGTAGCTATTACATAATTTACTAAACCATTTCCCACTGATTACATATTTAGTTAATCTCTAATATTTCTTCTTATAAATAATTCTATATTGAATATCTGCATTATTAAAACTAGTCCTTCCATATAAATAATTAATTTCTTATGAAATGATTTACAGGAATTATAGAGACTTTTTAAGTATTAGACTAATTTTCAAGATCTTAAAAGCAAATATTATTTTTAGTAAATGTATGAAATAAAGTTGTGTGATCCCTGATCATGCCACTGTTAGAAAAACAATGAGGAATTAGTCATCTTTTCCATGTTCTGGGAAAATCAAGGTATATTTTCATAGTGTCTTGCATGATTCTGGGATTAAAATATGAAGAAATTTTTCATAGAGGATAAAGATTGCTATTTTTCTTTCTTTCTTCCTTATTCTTCTTTTCAATCTTAAGGCTTGATCATCACTGTGGGTTAAACAGATCCACATAAAATCTCCATGGGAACTAGTAATAATGTGCGGCTACATTTGTCTTAATTTTTATTTAGCTAATTTCCCTAAACTTACTTCTTTCTACTGAATGAATTACAAGTCCCCTCTGGAGCCATTAAATAAGCCTCTGAACAAATGATGGATTTTTACATCTACCATCAATAAGCTAGTCTATGTAGATTTATTTCTTTTTATTTAAATAGAGATCCGTTGAGCTAATTACCCATCTGTTTACATGTCTATGCTCTTTCTATTCCAAGAGGATTTGAAATGACTCCCTATTATTTATTGACAATTCTAAGAAAAGTTTCCTAGCTCATTTGAAATATTCAAATTATCCCAGAGGAAATAAAAATAATGTCTTTAAGATCATGATGCTGAAAATGTAAGGATGCCCCTAAAGTTCAACTCATTTCCTCTTTCCTGGTCTATCTATAGACTTCCCTGGTGGCTCAGATGGTAAAGCGTCTTAGTTACTCATCATTATCAGGTTTCGTATTCATTGTAAGAGAATACTTGATCTAGGCTATGTCTAAAATCATATCAATCTGAAAATGTATCAGTTTTATATAGCACAGGGAAAGAGTATCTTGAGTTTCTTTTTGAATGTTTCTGTGCATATGTTAGGTTGAATTGTCTATTCCTTTGCTTAAATCCCTAGGTCTTACAGATTACAATTTTTAGCCTCTACCTTATATCTTTTAGTTTTTCTCTATCCACCCATAATTCTCACAGCTTCTCCAACTTTCTCCTCTGCCTCTGGAAAACTATTTTAAAGAATTTGAGCCTGAAAAGGATTCAGTCTATATTCTGGAAACTTTGGAGATAAAGGGAAAATCTCATGTATGGTTGGCAGTCTAGGATAGAAGGCAGAAAGTAGATGTTTTCAACATTTCTATCAAAAAATTGTATTAATTCAAAAGAGCATCTTTTCATTTTGTCAGGAGCTGTGTATTATGCATGTGGTTGGTTGTATTCATGCATTCATGAGTGGCATTCATGGCATTTACTGACCCATGTGCTTTTCTTTGTCTGTTTTCTGAGACAGAAAGTGGAAGGTGTGTTAAATATATTTATTAGAAACTTCAAAATGTTTTTTAGGAAGAATTTTCACATATATGTACTTTAAAGTTTGCCTATATATTTCCTATCAAAATTAAGTAACATTCAGAAAAATCAAAGAATAACTATTACAGTCAGCACCAAGAGAGTTTACATGTAACTGTCCTGCTAGATATATACACCAAAAATAATTCATTCACATTATAAACTATTTTGAACATACACTTTTTTTCAAACTACATTTTGAATAAGAATGAACTTTTGCCTTATCATTCTTTGTGTATTAATAGTATTTTAATTTTGTGTATTCTGATTATTATTTTTTAAATATTAAGTAACAGAGTTTAAAATATTCCTCAAGCAAGTATTAATCTTTATACTGAATTTATCATCACTAATGCTGCGATTCATGGGATCACAGAGTCGGACACGACTGAGTGACCGAACTGAACTGAACTGAACTGAATGTCATTTTTCCATTTGATTTTTTTTTTACATCTAGAAGCCTCATAGATATAGAATATATATATATATTCCTGTGTTTTTCTAAGAGTTCAAGAAGAGTATTGGGTATACTGTTGTTGTTTAGTCACTAAGTCCTGTCTGACAGTTTTGAGACTCCATGGACTGTATCTCTCCGGGCTCTTCTGTCCATGGGGTTTCCCAGGCAAGAGTACTGGAGAGGGTTGCAGTTTCCTCCACCAGGGGATCTTCCTGACCCAGGGATCAAACCTCTGTCTCCTGCTTGGCAGGCAGAATCTTTACTACTGAGTCACCAGGGAAGCCCATTAAACTGATGGACTAATGGATTTTTCATATAATCTTATTTTATGAGTTCAAATAATGAATGTGTATACTGTTTACATAACTCCCTTGTATTCAATTAGATCTGTGCATTGCAAATTCAAATACTTTTTTAGTAATGTTTGGAGTCTCTATTTCTTTGCGATTATGTAAAAAGCAAGAGAGTTCCAGAAAAGCATCTATCTCTGCTTTATTGACTATGCCAAAGCCTTTGACTGTGTGGACTACAACAAACTCTGGAAAATTCTTAAAGAGATGGGAATATCAGAACACCTGACCTGCCTCTTGAGAAATCTGCATGCAGGTCAGGAAGCAACAGTTAGAACTGGACATGGAACAACAGACTCGTTCCAAATAGGGAAAGGAATATGTCAAGGCTGTATATTGTCACCCTGCATATTTACCTTATATGCAGAGTACATCAGGAGAAATGCTGAACTGGATGAAGCACAAGCTGGAGTCAACATTGCCAGGAGAAATATCGATAGCCTCAGATATGCAGATACATCACCTTTATGGCAGAAAGTGAAGAAGAACTAAAGAGCCTCTTGATGAAAGTGAAAGAGGAGAGTGAAAAAGTTGGCTTAAAACTCAACTTCCAGGAAACTAAGATCATGGCATCTGATCCCATCACTTCATGGCAAATAGATGGGGAAACAGTGGAAACAGTGGCTGACTTTTTTTTTTTGGCTTCAATATCACTGCAGATGGTGATTGCAGCCATGAAATTAAAAGATGCTTACTCCTTGGAAGCAAAGCTATGATCAACCTAGACAGCATTTTGCAAAGCACAGATATTACTTTGCCACCAAAGGTCCATCTAGTCAAAGCTATGGTTTTTCCAGTAGTCATGTATGGACATGAGAGTTGGACTATAAAGAAAGCTGAGCACCGAAGAATTGATGCTTTTGAACTGTGGTTCAAAAAGAATTGATGCTTTTGAACTGTGGAACTCTTGAGAGTTCCTTGGACAGCAAGGATATCCAACCAGTCCATCCTAAAGGAAAGCAGTCTTGAATATTCATTGGAAGGACTGATGCTGAAGCTGAAACTCCAATACTTTGGCCACCTGATGTGAAGAACTGACTCATTTAAAAAGACCCTGATGCTGGGAAAGATTGAAGGTGGGAGGAGAAGGGGACAACAGAGGATGAGATGGCTGGATGGCATCACCAAGTCAATGGACACGAGTTTGAGTAAACTCCGGGAGTTGGTGATGGACATAGAAGCCTGGCGTGCTGCAGTCCAGGGGGTCGCAAATAGTTGGACACGACTGAGTGACTGAACTGACTGAGGAAGCAGTTTGTTATCTAGGTGTTCTGTTCAATTACATGTTATCTAGGTGTTCTGTTCAATGCACTCTCATAGGTGGAAAATAGCCTAAGACCAGATAAGTCTGGGTTCAAATCTCAACCATATCCCAATCCATTGTATAATTTCATGCAAATTGTATTACATCTTTCTAGTCTTTTATTTTTATTTTGTCTGACTCTTTGTGACCCCATGGGCTATACAATCCATTTAATTCTCCAGGCCAGATTACTGGAGTATGTAACCTTTCCCTTCTTCAGGGGATTTTCCCAACCCAGGGATCGAACTCAGGTCTTCCATATTCCAGGTGGATTCTTTACCAGCTAAGCCACAAGAGAAGCTCAAGAGCGCTGGAGTGGGTAGCCTATCCCTTCTCCAGATGATCGTCCCGACCCAGGAATTGAACCAGGGTCTCTTGCATTGCAGGCAAATTCTTTACCAACTGAGCTATCAGAGAAGCCCAATTTTTAATTTATACAGTAGTAACAAAAATGCAAATTTTATGGTCTGTTTAAAGGATTAAGTAAAATACATCTCAATAATTAGGTTTTTCTCTCTAATATAATGTTTATCATTTCCTATGAAACAAACCAGATTAAGAAGGTATTTTCTAAGCAGAGGTTTTCTAATCAAGAAACTCTTCTGTGTAGAACTGGGTAGCATCTGGCTTTTATTCCCCATGAGTATCATCCTGTTTCTTCACAATGCGACTGTATTGCCTCAATGAGTGAAACAGTGACTGCGCATAAAACGCTCTTTCATCAAGGTCTGTGTTTTCTTAGAAATGCTACCATCAATTGATCCATCATCATTAGCTCTATAATAACCAGCATTGATTACAGCACTCAGTTTGTTCTACAAGGATTCAGGTGGTATCCAGCTTCCTTCTTACTTAAAGGATTTGAATTTCCCTTATCTTCACAAGAGACTTGTTTCAAATGAAAATATACTATAACAGAACTGCAACTGATTTATAAAATTAAGCATTTGGAATAGTTCTAGCACAATACTAGAAATGTATTATTTGTATAAAAATAGAGAATTACAGTCATTAAAAGATTGCAAAGTCAAGGTGCCTTTGACTTTGTATAAGTAAAATGAGTGATTCTAAGACCCTTTACAAAGAGGAAATAAAATATTTTCCAGTCCCCTTCATAAAGTAAATTTGAATGCTTTCACAGAAGTAACTGAAACTGTGGTTGAACTAGAAAGAACTGGTTCCCTTTGTAGATTGCTTACTGTGTTACTGAGTCAAACTAATTCATTGATCAAAATGAAGGCAAATAAATTCTATATTTAAAAACATAGTGATGGAGGTGCCAGTGGGCAGATTTGCTGGAAACCAGCAACAAACTTGACTCACATGGCAGATGCTGACTTCGGTGTATTTGTAACTGAGTTTGAGGCCAGGTCCTGAAAGCCTATTTCAAATAAAGACTGTATTATTAGATGACTCCTTGAGAGAAATTCTGTCTGAAGCTTTGGGTCACAATTGGACAGGTTTGTAGTTTGACAGATAACATATGATCCAACTAAACCTATAGTCCTGACTCAGACAGACTAGAAATATATGATGTTTTCTTTGTGCTATCTGTAACACAATGAATTCGATAAAGGAAACTGAGGAGACTGCATTGACATCATTTCAGTTTTTTTTTTTTTTTTTTTTTTTTTAACAATCTCTTTTCATCTAATCTTTTGGAGAGTTAGTGTCTCAATTTTTTTTTTTTTTTCTGCTAGTATTTCATAGTGACCCTCAACTAACATTCAGAGATTCCCATCCCCTCTGCTATACATGCATGTTAGGAAAGCATAGCTCTGTTAGCATGTATATGTGTTGGACCAAGCTAATCTTGGACTTATACTAAAATATTTAACTTGTGATGGAGTGCACTGTTTTCTAATACCAATTACTTAAAAGCATTTTAGAGCCAGACTTAAAGATGTATAAATTACTTGATGTGAGTTAACAAGGCAGTATGACTATCTATCTGGACCCCAGTTTGAGTGATTAATCCATCGGTTTATTTCTTCACCTAAGAATCATTTTCCTCCAATTCGTCCTCTGGGAAATAATGATTTTATTATCTCCTGACCCTTTAATATTATCCAATAATTTGTGCCACTCTGAGCTGAGGATCTTTATTCTACCTTTTATGAGTTACAACTATCTGTAAGTTTTTGGCTAAATTTTCCTTGTCCTCTAGGATTCAATAATGTCTCAATAATAATTTAGACAACATCAGTCCTAAAATACATGGACTGTATGACTTTACCCAAGGGAAATGATTACTGGCATAGCTTCAAATAAGACTATTCTGTTAAGTGGTGGCAAATATAAAATTAACAATAGCAACAAGGTGATAATTACCTTTGCACACAATATTATTTTAGATGTAATTGCCCATGCCATGAAAGTAAAAAAGAAAGAATCCTCAAAGTTAAGAAATCAGTGCAATCAACCAAAACTAGAATTCTGTCAATGTAGGAACAAGGCAATAAACTTGTCAGACAATAAAAACATGACCTTTAAATTAAGAAAATTCTGGTTAGGTATATAATACTAAAAACACAGAAACTTAGCTATTCTTTAGTTTTTGCTATATTGTTTCAACTATAAATGCCATCAAATTGTGCAGAAATCAAAATATTAAAATATTTAGAATTTTAAAACTCTACGGTATTCATTTAGCTTCATTTTAGCAATTTGCCTTTTCTAGAGATATCTGTATTTTCCAGTATTTTAAATTATCAGCTTCTATGTAATCTATGTTGAATTTGAAAAAATTGTGTTGGAAAATAAACTTATGAAGATAATTACTATTAATGTCCTACTTGGAGTATGCATTTAACTTATACTTCAAATAATCTTGAAATTGTTCTTTTTAAATTGAACATTGCCTCAGTAACTATTTTACATGCCCTCATATTTTGAAAAAAAGTTATTTTGTTTTCCAATAAATTATAATATTTAAGAAGAAGCAAGAGATACCTGGACTAACAGGAAAGTTTGGCCTTAGAGTACAAAATGAAGCAGGGCAAAGGCTAACAGAGTTTTGCCAAGAGACCACACTGGTCATGGCAAACACCCTCTTCCAACAACACAAAAGATGACTCTATACATGGACATCACCAAATGGTCAATACTGAAATCAGATTAATTTTATTCTTTGCAACCGAAGATGGAGAAGCTCTATGCAGTCAGCAAAAACAAGACCTGGAACTGACTGTGCCTCAAATCATGAGCCCCTTATTGCAAAAAGTAGGCTTAAGTTGAAAGTAAGGAGAGCCACTAGGCATTTCAGGTTTGACCTAAATCAAATCCCTTATCATTATACAGTGGAGGTGACAAATAAATTCAAGGGATTAGATCTGGTAAAGTGCCTGAAGAACTATGGATGGAGGTTCATAATACTATACAGGAGTCAGTGACCAAAACCGTTCCAAAGAAAAAGACATGCAAGAAGGGAAATTGATTGTCTGAAGAGATTTTACAAATAGCTGAGGATTGGGAACACATGTACACCCGTGGTTGATTCATGTCGATGTATGGCAAAAGCCACTACAATATTATAATTAGCCTCCAATTAAAATAAATTAATTAATTTTAAAAAATAGCTGAAGAAAGAAGAGAAGCAAAAAGCAAGAGAGAAAAGGAAAAGCTATATGCAACTGAACGTGGAGTTCCAGAGAATAGCAAGGTGAGATAAGAAGGCCTTCTGAAATGAACAATGCAAAGAAATAGAGGAAGACAATAGAAAGGAAAAGACTAGAGATTTCTTCAAGAAAATTAGAGATATCAAGGGACAATTCATGGAAGGATGGGTATGATACAGGACTGAAATGGTAAGGACCTAATGGAAGCAGAAGATATTAAGAAGAGGTAGCAAGAATACAGAGAAGAACTATACAACAAATGTCTTAATTACCCAGAAAAACACAATAATGTGATCACTCACCTAGAGCCAAACACCCTGGACTGTTGAGTTAAGTGGACCTTAGGAAGCATTACTATGAATAAAGCTAGAGGAGGTGAGGGAATTCCAGCTGAGCTATTTCAAATCCTAAAGGATAATGGTGTTAAAAGTGCAGCACTCAATATGCGAGCAAATTTGGAAAACTCAGCAGTGGTCAGAGGACTGGAAAAGATCTGTTTTCATTCCAATCTCAAAGAAGGGAAATGTCAAAGAATATTCAAACTACTGCACAATTGTACCCATTTCATATGCAAGCAAAGTAATGCTCAAACTCCTTCAAGCTAAGCTTCAACAGTAAATGAACCAAGAACATCAAGATATACAAGCTGGATTTAGAAAAGGCAGAGGAACTAGAAATCATATTACCCACATCCACTGGATCATGGAAAAAGCAAAAGAATTCCAGAAAAACATTTACTTCTGCTTTATTGACTATGCTAAAACCTATGACTGTGTGAGTCATAGCAAACTGTGGAAAACTCTTCAAGAGATGGGAATACCAGATTACATTACCTGCCTCCTGAGAAACCTGTATGCAGGTCAAGAAGCAACAGTTAGAACGGGACATGGAACAACAGACTGGTTCCAAAATGGGAAAGGAGTACAGTCAAGGCTGTGTATTGTCACCCTGCTTATTTAACTTATATACAGAGTACATCATGAGAAATGCTGAACTGGCTGGAGCACAAGCTGGAATCAACATTGCCAGGAGAAATATCAATAACCTCAGATATGCAGGGAGAAGGCAATGGCATCCCACTCCAGTACTCTTGCCTGGAAACTCCCATGGACGGAGGAGCCTGGTAGGCTGCAGTCCATGGGTTCGCTGAGTCCGACACGACTGAGCGACTTCACTTTCACTTTTCACTTTCATGCATTGGAGAAGGAAATGGCAACCCGCTCCAGTGTTCTTGCCTGGAGAATCCCAGGGATGGCGGAGCCCAGTGGGCTGCCGTCTATGGGGTCGCACAGAGTCGGACACGACTGAAGCGACTTAGCAGCAGCAGCAGCAGCAGATATGCAGATGACACCACCCTTAAGGCAGCAAGTGGAGAAGAACCAAAGAGCTTCTTGATGGAATTGAAAGAGGAGAGTGCAAAAGTTGGCTTAAAACTCAACATTCACAAAACGAAGATGATGGCATCCAGTGCCATCACTTCATAGCAAATAAATGGGGAAAATTGGAAACAGTGATAGATTTTATTTTCTTGGGCTCTAAAATCACTGCAGACTGGGATTGCAGCCATGAAATTGAGATGCTTCCTCCTTGGAAGAAAAGCTATGACAAAACTAGGCAGCATATTAAAAAACAGAGACAACACTTTGCCAACAAAGGTCCGTATAGTCATAGCTACGGTTTTTCTAGTAATCATGCGGATGTGAGAGTTGGACCATAAAGAAGGCAGAGTGCCAAACAATTGATGCTTTCAAAATGTGGTGTTGGAGAAGACTCTTGAGAGTCTCTTGTACAGCAAGGAGATCAAACCAGTGAATCCTAAAAGAAATTAACCATAAATATTCATTGGAAGGACTGATGCTGATTGCTGAAGCTCCAATACTTTGGCCACCTGATGCGAAGAGTGGATTCATTGGACAATACCCTGATCCTGGGAAAGACTGAGGGCAGGAGGAGAAGAGGGCAAGAGAAGATAAGATGGTTGGATGGCATCATCGACTCAATGCACATGAATCTGAGCAAATCTAGGAGATAGTGAAGGACAGGGAAGCCTGGCATGCTGCAATCCATGAGGTCACAAGAAGTCGAACATGACTGAGTGACTGAACAACAACACTCCTATTTTTATTATGGACACACTTTTTCATAATGACAAAACCATGTTTGTCATAATGACAAAAGCTTTTGTAGTATGAATTATTGTATAGATCAGATAAAACTTCGTAAATAAAGTTTGAATGTAAGACTCTCTTTCATTGAGTCAGTTATTAAGAGTTGTCACAAGTGAAAACAACTCTCATTTCCTCTGTGACATTAGCCAAGTCAATGAACCTTCCTAAGACTTGAATTCATTTCTTTTCCATCTACATATAAAGAATATGAATTACCTAACATTACTATATAGACTATCCCAAACTAAGAAGCTCTTGGCTCTTTGTGTATATGAGTTGTATGTGTGTCTATGTGAGAGAGATAAAATTTTTATTTTTCAACTTTTATTTTATAAAAGTTGAGCTCACTTTGGCATTAATTCTGAGCAAGAGGTGTAGATTGATTTTACCCTAATTCATGCTCTGCTTCTAAGAAAAGCAAAAATGAAGTAGATTCAGAGTTATTTGTCAGTAACAACCAGTTTGAAGAGACCTTGAAAGCTGTTGTCAGGTCCCATGCAAGCTGGGCATTTTGACTAAAAGCTTGACTTCTACTTGACTTCCAATCAGTTTAACATTTAGTGATCACTGAAGCTTAGGGCATGCCTTCAATGCTGGGATATCCTGAGAGTTTTGAGCTACATAAATAATTATATTTTCATTTTCCATAGCATTCTCATTATCTGTGGTGTCTATTCTTACTCAACCTAAATTCACCTTACCTAATACTAGTCTTGTGTTCTTGTCTGCCACAATCTTCACTGTTTTTAAGTAGTAAATATTAAATTCCTTAGGTACTGAAAAATAATAATCTAAAAAGGCAGAACATACTACGAAACTGACTTTATATGTTCAAAAAGACTAGTCTTAGAACTCAAAACATTAAAAAAAATGTAAAAAAGTTACATTTTCAAACAGAAATTTAAACCATTACTACTTACAGTAGGAAGGAAAATAATCAGAAAAAGGGCAAGTGAATGTAGACACAGGAAAGGTCAGATTCTGTTATAATTATTGTTATGCAGATATAGCAGAACATTCAATTTTATGCATTTATACACATATATCTTTTTTGCTAAAACAAAAACATAGCTCTTACATTTAACCTTCTTTCTTTGTCTCTTGCTTTGAAATAGCCCATGGTAAGCTATCTAATTTTTGTTGTTTTTGTTGGTCATTTTCTAGAAAATTCATGGTTTAACATAATAGAAATATCAGTCCTGGGATTTCTTTGGAAGGAATGATGCTAAAGCTGAAACTCCAGTACTTTGGCCACCTCATGTGAAGAGTTGACTCATTGGAAAAGACTCTGATGCTGGGAGGGATTGGGGGCAAGAGGAAAAGGGGACAACAGAAGATGAGATGGCTGGATGGCATCACTGACTCAATGGACGTGAGTGTAAGTGAACTCCGGGAGTTGGTGATGGACAGGGAGGCCTGGTGCGCTGTGATTCATGGCGTTGCAAAGATTCGGACAAGGCTGAGTGACTAAACGGAACTGAATTCAAGAAATAATGCTTCTTTGTAATTACAATTGTAACAAATCATTAGTATGATCCATGCTAATATATGTCTAGGTACTAATCATCACTAATTAACAACTTGCATCAAAAATTACTTTTTTACTTTACATTTTAATTACTTTTTATATTATTGGATTGGCATAAATATTTGATATGTAATTTATTTGGAAATTCAATGATTTATTTCAGAAATTATAAAAGCAAGTTTTCAGTTTTCTCTTATTATTCAATGTATGATTTTAGATAGATAAAGTACATTTAACATAGATAAAGTACATTTTCTTCAGTAAAATGTACTGAAAAGGAACCTAAATTTAGATATAAAACCTCTACTTCAGCAATAGATTTTGTGAAGCTTTTTTCTTTGATTCCTTGTTATTCACAGAAATATGCAATTATCTGACTTGAATGCTATGTTTTAAAATGGATAATCTATTATTATCACTACTTCTACCCTGTGCAACACTGATCTATGGGTACATTTTATAATTAAGGTCAATTAAATCATCTCAGAAGCAACTCTGTACAAGGAAATGTTAAGGTCTTTCAGGACTTCCCAAGTAGTAGCTTCCCTGGTAAACAGCCTGCCTGCAATGTAGAAGAACTGGATTCCATTCCTAGGTTGGGAAGATCCCCTGGAGGAGGTCATGGCAACCCACTCAGTATTCTTGCTTGGAGAATCCCCATGGATAGAGGAGCCTGGAGGGCTACAGTCCATGGGGTCACAAAGAGTCGGACATGGAAGTGGCCTAGCTTGCACAGAGAGCTTTAGTTGGGGGAATTTCTTGCAATGTATTGATGATATCATACGTTGAAGACATATCTCATGTGACTCATCTCTATTGCTGCCATAGTTGTAGGTTTTAAACACCACCCAAAGTCCTTTATTTCCTATCTCAGTTTTAACTTGATAACCGCTATTTCCTGTCTCCTGTAGACATACTTTTGCACTGAGCTTTCTTCCAATTAATTGTAGCTACCATTTCCATTTTTTTTCTCCTGTTCTGATCTCATCACTTTTCTCTTACCATGTGCTCTACTTATACAGCATGAATTATTCTCATAAATAGCAAGTACCTATGGGCAAGTTGAGGTAAACAAAATTAGAGTAATCAATTCAAGCTGTGAAAGTGAAAGTGAAAGTGAAGTCACTCAGTCGTGTCCAACTCTTTGTGACCCCGTGGACTGTAGCCCACCCGGCTCCTCTGCCCGTGGGATTCTCCAGGCAAGAATACTGAAGTGGGTTGCCATTTCCTTCTCCAGGGGATCTTCCCGATCCAGGGATCGAACCCAGGTCTCCCACATTGCAGGCAGATGCTTTAACCTCTGAGCCACCAGGGAGAAACAACTATTTTTCCTGATAGTTTTGAAGAGTGTGTAAGTTTTAAAACCTGTCAGATTATATACACATTACAGAAATGTCAATGTCCTGAAGCATATGTTTCTTATCAGAGTATAGGAGGATATATAAATTAAAATTTTTGAACAAATATGATGGCCATGGCTGATATAAATGATGCACATAAACCAGATAACATATGAATCCAAAATCTAGGAAGTCAGTGATACTTTATATTGAGAGGTCGATGAAGATAAGATACAGGAAAGAAAGTGTTAGGTACTGAATGTATCCCCCCAAAATTCATAATGGAGAAGCCATAACCCTCAATGTGGTGGCATTAGGAGGTGGAGCATTTGGGAGGTAAGTATTGATAGGTTACCACTGAGCCACCTGGGAAGTCCGCCTGGTAAAGAATCCACCTGCCAAATAGGAGATGCGAATTCAGTCTCAGGGTAGGGAAGATCCTCTGGAGAAGGATGACAACCCACACCAGTATTCTTACCAAGGAAATCTTAAGGACAGAGGAGCCTGGCAGGCTACAGACCATGGGATGGCAAAGAACCAGACATGTCTTAGTGACCAGACACAACTAGAGATTGACAGGCAGATGAGATAATGAGAATGGAGCCTTCGTGATGGGATTAGCACTTTTATAAGAAAAGGAAGGACATGAGAGGGCTTCTTCTTTCTACCCAGTGAAGATAAGCCAGAAGGTATTTGACTGCAAACCAGAAAGCAGGCCCTTATTGAGAATTGAATCATATCGAACATAGGCTGGTGCTTCATTCTTACATGATAGTATACATGTTTCAATGCCATTCTCCCTATGTTCGATATAGGATACAGGATGCTCGGGGCTGGTACACGGGGATGATCCAGAGAGAGGAAATGGGGTGGGATGTGGGAGAGGGATTCAGGATTGGGATCTCATATACACCCATGGTGGATTCATGTCAATGTATGGCAAAACCAATACGGTATTGTAAAGAAAAATAAAGTAAAAATTAAAAAAAAAAAAAAAAAAAAAGAGAATTGAATCAGCACTTTGATCTTGGACTTACAAGCATCCAGAACTGTGAGAAATATATTTCTGCTATTTGAACCACCATCTGTGGTATTTTGTTAATAGCAGCTCAAGCTGATTAAAACAGTAATAGTCATCTCTATCTTTCTAGATGTGGTTAATCTAGAATTAACTATGAAAATACACTTACAGTCAGAAGGATGGCCTTCTTTGGTTACTAAGTTATGTTTTGAAAATCTAATGAAGTATTTCTGAAATCCAGACCACTTCAGAATCTGCAAGATGATGGCTTGTGAAACTTGAGAATATAGAGAATTTCAGCCTGTTGTATTTAAATTTGGAAGACAATCTAAAAAAAAATATTAATCACTAAGATAGCAATCAAATGATCTTAATCATTAATGTAACTATTTTTTAGTCAAGTACTGCCATTGGGTCCTGAGTGTATCTGTGAATTTTGTGGGGGCCAAATACAATATTTTAATTTTATTAGGCAAATGCAGAAAATCGAAGTGGACTAAATATATAAATCATGCCTTCCTTCCTGATGAAGACCATAAGTCATAGTGCCCTAATTTGTAAAAATTTCATGGGGACTTGGAATATAGAAATAAGATAGGAGAACTGAGTTGTCCAAGACAGTCAGTTCTGTAGTATAATATGTATACATGCCTGCCAAGTAGCTTCATTCATATTTGACTCTTTGTGATCTATGAACTGTAGCCCGCCAGGCTCCTCTGTCCATGGGATTCTCCAGGCAAGAATCTGGGGTGGGTTGCCATGTTCTCCTACAGGGGATCTTCTTGACCCAGGGATCGAACCAGCATCTCCTGCAGGTCCTGCATTGCCAGTGGATTCTTTACCACTGAGTCACCAGAGAAGCCTGTAGTGTAACATATATGTTCTTAAAAATCACTTCTCTAGGCAAAATCACTACATAAAAAAAGAAAAGACTACTGGAAAATTGGAATTAGGGTCATAACACTAAAAAACTTTGTCAATGACAACTAAAAGTATAAGAAGATAATAAAAGCAGTTTTACCCAGCGGGGGGGAAATGGTTAAGAAATACACAAATACTACAACATATAAGGTAGTTTACTTTAGGAATATACCCGAGGTGTTGAGTGTAGGTGAGTACCAAAGGATTGCAGCTTTGGACTTACTGTGAAGCATTTAAAAGGCGCTACTTTGTAAACAGATGGAAAATTATAACACCTCATATGGATGTGTGTGTGTCTCAGAACAAAGAAGATGGACTGAGATGGCTGGGGGATGTTTGAAATGCATACTCTATTTGTTTGAGTTCAGTTGGCCAGTTACAGCTTTCTGCATTCATGTAATGGTTTTCATGGGAGTATCCTATAAGCAAACATTAAATTTGTGTTACATTTTTATTATTGCTTATTATAGCATTCATCTTGAGACAAATCTGCATTTTTAAAACCAACATTGTAGTATAACTGGCTGTACATAGATAGACAAACACACTGTGGTGTCTGTCTGTACTCTTCATGTTTTGAAGTTCAAGTTTGCTTTACCAAAACAGCATTATCTGTGTCATTATATATTAGCCATTTATCTGACTCTTTAAAATTTCCATTTTTTCATCTTAAAATTTGTATTGACTTTATATTTTGTTGCACAAGGCTTATGTGCAAGGAGATTTTAGACCAAAGTTTCTTATTTGTATGTCACTAACATTCTGAAGATCAGCCCTGGGTGTTCTTTGGAAGGAATGATGCTAAAGCTGAAACTCCAGTACTTTGGCCACCTCATGTGAAGAGTTGACTCACTAGAAAAGACTCTGATGCTGGGAGGGATTGGGGGCAGGAGGAGAAGGGGACGACCGAGGATGAGATGGCTGGATGGCATCACTGACTCAATGGACGTGAGTCTGAGTGAACTCAGGGAGTTGATGATGGACAGGGAGGCCTGGCATGCTGCGATTCATGGGGTCGCAAAGAGTCGGACACGACTGAGCGACTGAACTGAACTGAACTTAACATTCTAGTTCAACATGATTTAGCACTCGAGTTCCAAGACAATATTTTCCCTGAAAAATTCTTAGATTTTCAAGTTTAGGATGTGATATATTAGAGAGCTCTTGTCATCTGTCCTCAATCCTATTTTCCTTATTCAGTTCAGTTCAGTCGCTCAGTCATGTCCAACTCTTTGCAACCCCATGAACCGGAGCATGCCAGGCCTCCCTGTATTCATGGGGTCGCAAAGAGTCGGACACGACTGAGCGACTGAACTGAACTGAACTGAATATAATATATATGCTCAGCTTTTTATGCCCATTTTTATTGAGATACAATTTATGTGCAATAACAATCACTGATTTTAAGTGTTTGACTCAATGACTTTAGACAGCTGTACACACTGGTATGAGTCTCCACGACAGCACGACACAGGAATAGTCCAAACACCCCCCAGAGTCCCCTTCTCAGCAACGCTCTGCTCCACTCACGGCCCTACAGGACTGCTCATCTGCTTTCTCTTGCTATAGTTTTGGTATAAAATTTCAGATACTTGCAGTCATAGAGTATATTGTCTTTCATGTTTGGTTTCTTTCACTTGACAATGCTTTGTTTTTAGAGTTGAGAAGAATTCCACCAAAATTTGTTTATAATTCATAAAATGATGGACTTCAGTCTGGCCATGTGGCGTTATTATGAATTAACATTCATGCACAAGTCTTTTGTGAAGGTGTGTTTCAATTTTTCTTGGAGTGGAGTTTCTAGGTTTTGTCTTAAGTTTATATTAACTTTATGGGAAGCTGACCAGTTGTTTTCCACTGTGGCTGTTCCATCCTGCACCCGCTGTGCCGGGGGTGAAAGCTCCCCACACGCCATCCCTTCACCAAGCCTGGTGTTACCAGCAGTCTTCTTAATAATGTTGACCATATGATTCTGATTGGAGTAGTATTGAATCCATAGATTAATTTGAGCATAACTGATATGTTAGCAATATTGAATCTTCTGCTCCATGAACACAGTTTATCTCTACATTTACTTGGATCTTCATTAATTTCTCTCAATATTTTATAGTTTTCAGTATAAAAGACTTGTACATGTTTTGTTAAATTTACCTTTAAGTATTTTATGTATTTAATCCTTCTTTAATTATTACTTTAAATAACCTTTTGTTGTCCAATTGTTTGTTACAAGGATATGGAGATATATTTGACTTTTAAGTTGCCTTTTAAACCTGCAACCTTGCTAAACCGACTTATACTAGCAGCTATTTTATAGATTTCTTAACATTTTCTATATAAACAATCATTTCACAGGTGAGTAGAAACAGTTTTAATGCTTCCTTCCCCACCTGCATGCCTTTCATTTCTATTTCTTACTTTATTGTATGGGCTAGACCCTATTTGCTATGCATCGTAGCAAACAGAAGTTACAGGAGTAAGAATCCTTGCCTTATTCCTGACTTTTTCAGCTGCCCCATGGCATGTGGGATCTCAGTTCCCTACCCAGTGGCGGTTTAGAACTAACACCCAAAAAAGATGTCCTTTTCATTATAGGGGACTGGAATGCTAAAGTAGGAAGTCAAGAAACACCTGGAGTAACAGGCAAATTTGGCCTTGGAATGCGGAATGAAGCAGGGCAAAGACTACTAGAGTTTTGCCAAGAAAATGCACTGGTCATAGCAAACACCCTCTTCCAACAACACAAGAGAAGACTCTACACATGGACATCACCAGATGGTCAACACCGAAATCAGACTGATTATATTCTATGCAGCCAAAGATGGAGAAGCTCTATACAGTCAACAAAAACAAGACCAGGAACTGATTGTGGCTCAGGTCATGATCTCCTTATTACCAAATTCAGACTCAAATTGAAGAAAGTAGGGAAAACCGCTAGACCATTCAGGTATGACCTAAATCAAATCCCTTATGATTATACAGTGGAAGTGAGGAATAGATTTAAGGGCCTAGATCTGATAGATAGAGTGCCTGATGAACTATGGAATGAGGTTCGTGACATTTTCCTTATTACTTTTTCTCAAATATCAAGAATCCTACATATAACCAACAAATACTCATGCTAAAATAAATGTATTATAACCTGGTGGATTTAAATAATATGCATTCATTGCAAAGCACCTTACTTTCATCTTCCATTTCGCTCTCTTTTGGTTTCAATTAGCCCATAAGCATTTAAATGGGAAAATAAGAGAAAAATATGAGGATGTACATATGATTGGATTCAAATTTCAAATTTCTAGAAGTTAGTGATTAATAATATTTTTTGCAAATGTTAAAATAAAAATAATCTATTCTGTAAAAGCATATGTAGCATCTCAGGAAAGTATGTTAATTACTTAAGTCCAAAAAATGTACCTAGAAGCATATAGTGTATGCATCATATATTTGATTTGAAACAGTTAATGCATGTATCAAAACCACAAACATTTTCCCCTGGGGATAATCATAGAGTCTTTTCTATTTTCAAAGAGAATTTGAGAATTAATAACTTCTGGACATTTTAGCAAATATAAATACCTTCCTTCATTTTTCAATATTTCAGTTAAAAAGTATTTCTTGGTTTTGAGTCATCTCTTATTATTGCTTTATTTCTTCACTCCATTATTCTTGGAAGAAATGTGCATTTTGGATCAATATATATTTAATATCATACATTAACCAGGCCAAATTTTGCTGAGTTGAAGACAATTTTCTAAGGGAAATAAGGCATCATCTTCTATGTCGATTTCTGTTAAGAGATGGCTGTTGACAGCTGTGTTTAACCATCATTTCTGTAAGCCTGATTTAAACTGTTCTAACAAGTAAACCTCACACTTCAATATGAACATAGAAGTTCTCTGGCATAAAAAATGCTTAGTTTATTGTTCTTATTTTTTTAAAAATTAAAAATTGTAAAGCATTTTCTCTTCTTCCCTCTCTTGCTTGCTCCTGCTCTTCTTTCCCTAGCTCTCTTGTCAGCACTTCCTTCACAACATATAACAAAATTGAAATATTTTCGTATATGCTCTAATAGAACAATTCTCACATACTGTTAGTATAAAAATAAAAATGTTAAATTATATATAAATATGAAGCTAGTTTATCTATTTAGATTAATTAAAACTCATTTTAAATTGTAGGATATTTTAAGTTAAGACAGATTTATGAAGAAAGGCATTCATTAAAAAAAAAACAAACTGTGAGTACTCCAAAGTAAAGAATCAAAAGAGTCACAGTTCAGAAAGAAAGGAAGTTAGGGAAAGCTGAGACCTGAAACAAATACTGCTTGTTAGCTTAAGCAGAAGTGAAGTAGAAGTCAAGAAAATACATTTTTGCTGATAGGACAGTATAAATGGATGGCCTTGGGATAAGGAAATGGCACAAGTAAAAGAACTGAAAAAAATTAATGGTAGCTGAGTGTAGAGGGATTTCATATGAGTGTTATAGAACAAAGCGAAAGAGAGGGAAGCAATATCACATAAGGCAGGGTTTTAAAGTCCAAGAAAAGAATTTGGTCTTTATTTTGAGGGCAATGGAAAGCAATCAAAAGGATTTTAATTGGTAGTTGTCATGGTCAGATATATCTCATAAAATATCACAGGATCAAAAATGGATGAAGAAATAAAGTGAGAAGGTGGAAATAGCATTTAACAAGCTATTGCATTAAAATAATATGATCTGATCATGACATACTCCTGTAGCATTTTATGACATTAAGAGAGCACTGTAACTAGGACTCATAGAATCGCTGTGGAGATGGAGGTGGCTCAGATGATAAAGAGTCTGCCTGCAATGAGGGAGAGCCGGGTCCAATGCCTGGGTTGGGAAGATCCCCTGGAGAAGGAAATGGCAACCACTCCAATATCTTGCCTGGAAAATCCTATGGATGTAGAAGCCTGACAGGCTACAGTCCATGGGGTCGCAAAGAGTTGGACACAATTGAGAGACTAACACACACACATACATGAAAAAAAGATAATTTTCTTTTCAGTCAGGACTTAAGATTTGTTGCTTGTGTTTTAGGAACAATGACACTCTTTCTCAGTGGTATGTTGGAGCCAATATGTGGAGTTGCTAAGATGCAAATGAAAATCCCCAAATATCTGGAAGAATAGACGCAAAGGAAAATTTCAAAACATCTAGGAGAATATTTCCTGGAAAATTACTTGGTCAAAACCTGACAATCTTACAACATCCTGGGGGTTAATGAATACTAATGGAGCTATAGATGCACTATTATGAAACACTAACTAGCAGCTTTGTTTGAATTGGGGGTCAACATCTGCCCATTTAAAGAAGTCAACTTGCTGTGAAATTACTAAGGTGTAACTATTTCTCACGAGCACCACTAGATTTACGTGTCTGCTATATAAGAAATGAAGCTATCAGAAAAAAACAAACAAAAAACTCTTCATTTTATGGACATGGAAAGGAAGCATAAAATTTTGTATTCTCAAGACAAATTATATTAATTTTAAATTTTATAAACAGATTATGAACCAACATCAAATCTAGATTAATATATTTATGATTAAGTCACTTCTGTTTAATCATCATGTCACACACTATCCTAGAGAGTCACAACCTGTCTACAAGTGTATTTCCCAGACATATTACTATTTTAAACACCAGAAAACATACAAAACTTTTTTTTAATGAAACATTCTCTGTTTTCAACTTATCTCATAATCAAAGCTTCCCAGGGGCTCAGCAGTAAAGAATCTGCCTGTAGTGCAGGAGACATGGGTTCAGTACCTGGGTGGGAAGATCCCCTGGATGAGGGCATGACTACCCACTCCATTATTCTTTCCTGGAAAAATCCTATGGACAGAGGAACCTTGCGAGCCATAGTGTCTCAAAGAGTCTGAAGTGACTGAGCATTCAGGCACGCTCCTTTTTGAATTTAAAACATGTAACTTTAATTAAAGCTGAGTGAAAGTTTATATTGACATTTGTGAAAAAATCCTTAGTAAGGTTTTTATGGAGAGCTTAGATGACTCAGTTTGAGAACTGAGCACTGGAAAAAGAGAGGTATGGGATACATGGGCTTTGTGCTGGGGACTAGGTATTCCTGGATTCACAGAGGTCAGAACAAAGTGGAGAGATAGGAATTACTGGGGAAAAAATATCAACTTAAGATTCATTGAAATCTAGTGATGGAGAAAGGGCCATTTGATTTAATGGGTTTTGTGTGTAAATGTGAATATACTGATATTATCTAATAAAATGAGAGAAGCAGTGGGAAAGTAAAATCATTTAAAGATATAAAATATATCTTCATGTGAGGATTCAATGAGATAGCATATGTAAATTATGGTCATGGGCAAAATGGTAGCAATTACAACTCCTATATTTCCTCTTGATGCTACTAGATCAACAAACCACTTCAAATTGAAATAGCTTTTTTCTTAGTAATTTTTGCTCTTAATTACGTGTCTTTTGTCTTGTCCAAAAGGCAAATGTACTTGCATATGCTTATGTATTTGTTTTGATATGAACAAACCTTGTTTGACATTGAAAAAAACTGTTTTAGAGTTGGATTAAACACATAACAAATGAGAAAGAAGAAGAACATTATCCGGATGCCTAGACACATCTTCATGGGGCATGATTTTCTGTTAGAAGAAATAAATGAAGACAAGCACTGACTCAATGGACGTGAGTCTGAGGGAACTCCGGGAGTTGGTGATGGACAGGGAGGCCTGGCGTGCTGCGATTCATGGGGCCGCAAAGAGTCGGACACGACTGAGCAACTGAACTGAACCAAAGCACTTTGTTGGGCAGAGTATGGTGAGTGAGATTTTTGACTATATGAGAAATTCAGAAGAACATATGGGAAAAAACAAACAAACAACTGAACTGGAGATGTCTCTTTCCTCACATACTTAATAACTGAAGCCATGAGAATAAGGAGATGGCCTGAGGAGGCAGTGGTGTATGTGAGAGTAGAAATTCAAAAACAAATTTGAGACACCCCCGCATATAGTGTTCTTCCTGACAAGAAGAACCCTGAGGAACTGCCCTAGAGAGACGCTGGTATGAGAGAAAACGTGGACTGAACATGGAAGGAAGTAGTGGCCCACAAGGTTTAGGGACGCTGAAAGGTCAAGTAAACTAAAGTGAAGCGAATAGTTTTCAGCTTCAGCTGGGCAAGTTATAAAAGCTATTTTTAAAAAATTCTAGTTTATTTCAGTCACATTCAGAATTCTCTGTTCATAACAAAAGACCTTTAAGTTGGAAAACTTAGGGGACTTTTCTCTACCTAATTTTCTTAGGTATATGTGTTACTTGATGGGTTTGCAAAAATGTATTATACTTAATTAAAATGAAGTAATTAGCTCAACAATTTAATAAATTCTAGATTTGGGAGAGGTATACCATAGAATTTTTATACAAACAATTAAAATATAAGTTCTCTAAGCATCTTAATTTTTTATTATTTTGAAATAATTGACATTTGAGGATACTGTAAATAATTTGAATATGTAAAATAGAGCCATATGAATTATTGGTATGTTAACTATGCCTTCTAGGTATATTGTTTTTTGTATGGTTGGAGGGGGTTTGGTTTTTTAAAAAAGGTAACAGAAGTTGAGATACATGACCTCTTTGTGAATTTTACCCCTCTTTCTTAAAGTGCTCAAGCACTGCCACCTCTATAAAACATCTGCTCTAGGCCATCTTCTTGATGGAATAAATCATTCTGCCATTGTATACCCACACTGTAACTTGGGTAAAGTGAGTAAGTTTTAATAACTGCTTTAGATGATGGTGCCTATTAACTAGGTCCTATGCACCGTCTTATTCTTCTGTGTCACTAGTGCTTAGTTTATAGTTTAGTATGTAGTATCAGCTCAAAGAATCTTTATAAATTATTGTAATGATTTTCTTGGAGAATATAGATTACGGAAATAGAGACGATCTTACATTATTTTAGTTTGGAGAACGTGAAGCCTCCCTTCATTTTCAATGTGACAATACTGACAATCTGATGTAATAAATGCCTTGCTCAGAAAATTATTTCAGTCCATGGGATTTTCCAGGCAAGAGTACTGGAGTGGGTTGCCATTTGTTTCTCCAATTTCATATCAAAGAAGGATTTTAATCATCATATTTTAACCTGGAAATACATGCATAAAATTATTAACATTACTGTATTTATTTTAGAAAATAAAAATGCGCCAACATAGCATTTGGAATATATATATATATATATATATGCAAAAGCAGAGACATTACTTTCCCAACAAAGGTCCGTCTAGTCAAGGCTATGATTTTTCCAGTGGTCATGTATGGATGTGAGAGTTGGGCTATAAAGAAAGCTGAGCGCCAAAGAATTGATGCTTTTGAACTGTGGTGTTGGAGAAGACTCTTGAGAGTCCCTTGGACTGCAGGGAGATCCAACCAGTCCATTCTGAAGGAGATCAGCCCTGGGATTTCTTTGGAAGGAATGAGATGGACGTGAGTTTGAGTGAACTCCGGGAGTTGGTGATGGACAGGCAGGCCTGGCGTACTGCGATTCATGGGGTCGCAAAGAGTCGGACACGACTGAGAGACTGAACTGAACTGATATATATATATCCACCTCGTTGAAACCCCATGGACTGCCGCACACCAGGCTTCTCTCTCCCTGAGTTTGCTCAAACTCATGTCCATTGAGTCAGTGATGCCATCCAACTGCCTCATCCTCTGTCGTCCCCTTCTCCTCCTGCCCTCAATCTTTCCCAGCATCAGGGTCTTTTCCAATGAGCTGGCTCTTTGCATCAGGTGGCCAAAGTATTGGAGTTTCAGCATCAACATCAGTCCTTCCAATGAATATTCAGGAGTTCATTTCCTTTAAGATTGAGATCCTTGTTTGATCTCCTTGCTGTCCAAGGGACTCTCAAGAATCTTCTCCAACACCACAGTTCAAAAGCGTCAATTCTTCAGCACTCAGCCTTCTTTATGGTCCAAATCTCACATCCATACATGACTACTGGGAAAACTGCAGCCTTGACTAGATGGACCTTTGTTGGCAAAGTGATGTCTCTGTTTTTTAATAGGCTAATTTTGTTATAGCTTTTCATCCAAGGAGCAAGTTTCTTTCAATTTCATGACTGCGGTCACCATCTGCAGTGATTTTGGAGCCCAAGAAAATGAAGTTTCTCACTGTTTCCATTTTTTCCCCATCTATCTACCATGAAATGATGGAACCAGATGCCATGATCTTAGTTTTTTGAATGTTGAGTTTTAAGCCAGCTTTTTCACTCTCCTCTTTCACCTTCATCAAGAGGCTCTTTAGTCCTTCTTCACTTTCTGCCGTAAGGGTGGAGTCACCTGCATATCTGAGGTTATTGATATTTCTCCCTGCACTCTTGACTCCAGTTTGTGCCTTATCCAGCCCACCATCTCACATGATGTGCTCTGCATATAAGTTAAATAAGCAGTGTGACAACATACAGCCTTGCTGTATTCCTTTCTCAATTTTGTACCAGTCCGTTGTTCCATGTTCAATTCTAAGTATTACATCTTGACCTGCAAACAATTTTCTCAGGAGACAGGTAAGGTAGTCTGGTATTCCCATCTCTTAAGAATTTTTCACAGTTTGTTGTGATCCACACAGTCAAGGCTTTAGAATAGTCAGTGAAGCAGAAGATGCTTTTCTCTTAGCAGCTTGAAATCGTTCATGAAGGGGAATTTATACCATAGAAATCAGTGAACGCTACAAATATGTATTTCAGTTGGTTATTTGTTTTACTTGGTTTTATTTTGCTTTGGAGAGCTGGTTGTTAAACCAGGCACATCACCTTTTCCTCTGTTTGGAGTGCCTCTCTCCCACAGAGGCACTGTGGGATGCTGGTTTTTAACCAAAGACTTGGTTCTGTGACTATAGTTGCTTAGGCTAGTGGCAAACATACACTGTGTCATTTATAGACAATTGAAAATAATGTTTATTCTATGCTATTACTATATAACATTAATTGAAATCTTATTAACCATATCAGGCTGACCCTCTGTACATATATTTACTAATCAATCATTTAAAGTTAAGTTCCTTTACCTGGTCACAGTGAAACCAATATATAAGCCAGGTTGGAGAGGCTTCCTTGCCTTATTATTTAAGCCTAATCACCTCTGAATGGTCTGATTACTCTTCATACGGAAAATATTTGCCATTCCTTTCTTTATTGTTGCTTTCAATTTATACAGGGCTTCCCATGTGGTACAGTTGGTGAAGGATCCACCTGCCAATGCAGGAGAGACAGGTTCAATCCCTGGGTCAGGAATATCCCCTGGAGTAGGATATGAAAATCCACTCTTGTATTCTTGCCTGGAAAATATAAGGGTCCCCTTAGTACATACCTATGTTTTCCAAAATTCAGTAAAAGAGTCACCACTTTCTGAGAGACTCGAAAATATTCAGAGACTTTAATTGAAATTATATAATATTTTTATAATCCTATATGGGAATAAATCAATATACTTATGCTTTTAATAAAGATCTTTGTAATTAGACAACATAACAAAATGGAAAAATAACCCACAGAAAATTAGGGTAGTAAAACTAGGTCTCAACAAGTATACAGATCACTTGCCAGCTGCTCCACAAAGAGTATACTGAGCAGAGTATCTGTGAAGTTTACTGGACTAATACCTGTGACATCTAATTATATCCAAAACAAAAGAGGGAAAAAAGCTGACTAAAGGAAAGCATTTTTTCATAAACACCTAAATACAGAAAATACCTCTGAAATTACTCTGGAGGTGGTTGGCTGCTTTTGTTCTTTTTCACTTGCTAAAATTTAAGGAAAATTATGATTCACCTGTATTGTTTGGCAAACCAAATCATTAACTGAATTTATTATGGTAGCTCATCAGCATTTGCAAAAATTTCCAAGAAAATAAAAAGGAGCTTATTAAATGTAAATGCATGGTTTTATGAATCAAAGGCTTTGAAATTTTAGCAAGTGAACAAAGAATTCACACAGGTATACAGAAATACACAATGGCAAATTGGGCAGAATTAAAAAAAATAAAATTGCCTCATAACTGTGGATTCTCTTGGGAGAAAGGTCTATTAAAAAAGAAAAAAATATTGAATCAACTCTAAATCCAGATTGCAGTATTACTCCAAATGCACAACCAATGGTTTCCCATTTAGGACAGCTTGGGGGACTTTTCTTGACATTTATGCTTCATTACTTTCATTATTACTAGTAGATCAAATTGGAACTTCTGTATTTAGCATACTTCAATGGGCTTCCCTTGTAGCTCAGTCAATAAAGAATCTGCTTGCAGTGCAGGAGATCAGGGTTTGATCCCTAGGTTGAGAAGAGCCCCTGGAGAAGGAAATGGTAACCCACTGTAGTATCCTTGCCTGGAAAATCTCAAGGATCTATGGACAGAGGAGTCTGGTGGGCTGCAGTCCATGGGGTCACAAAGAGTCGGGCACTACTGAGCGACTAACACTTACTTATTTAGTGGTATCTAAGGCCAGCAGCTCACTATGACGGAACTGGAAATTGTGGCCCACCAAAAGTTTTCTGGGTTTTACCAGACTTTGTCTTTTCCCTATAGTTTCCTTTTTGGAGCACAGGTAATTCTATCATAGACTGATATCCATGTACAAAATTACTTTTCTATTTATTAGTATAGTAGAATGAAACCTCTTTTGTTAAGTTTAGGTAGGTAATCTATTTTATCAGATTACTGGAGTGGGTTGCCATTTCCTTCTTCAGTGGATCTTCCCAACCCAGGGATTGAACCCAGTCCTCTGGTCTTACAGGCAGTCTCATTGCAGGTGGATTCTTTATTGGCTGAACCACTGGGGAAGCCCCTGTTTTACCACAGATAGAGCCTAGTTAGAATTTTCTCCTAAAGAGGAATGCTAGATGATTCTGACTTAATTCATGTATTTCTCAGAATATATTCTCCAGGCAGCCATATTGCTAGGGATCCTTCCTTCTCTATTGCCCATTTTTGTTCTCAACACCTGATAATTCATATTTATCCAATATATCAATTCATTTAAGATGTACACTTCTACTAAAACACCTCTCAAATTTCCCTGATAGCCTTTCTGTATCAATGTTTCTCATTAAAGAAACATTGATTTGTACTACTTCAGTCAATTAATCATTAATCAATCTTCTAGTCTATTCTTATTTTCTATTTCATATCAAGTTCTCCGGTATCTTGGATTAGAATTCTCTAAGGCTACACTGAAAGTTTCTCTTATTTCCTCAAATTCTCACAACATTGTATGAGTCTGTTTCCTGGATATTCCATCTTTTATTCAGTATTATCAGTGACCTTATACTACCTCCTCATCAATATTTGAATTAAAAAGGAATTCATAATTTTCTTTCATTTTTCACCGTAGGGACTATAAGCCTTTTAAAGAGTTACAATTATGCTTATCCTGAATGTTTTCCTTAGGACAGAATTGCTCTATAGTAGAACAATGCCTGTCTTCTTCCTGAGTGAGGGTTATCCTCACAATCACAAGGTCAGCTACAATTTCATGAATGCTTACCTTACTGGACATGACTGACTGTTGTCAACAATGGATAGTGAGAAAGGCTTCAAGGGTTAGTCCCTATTATATTCAATTTATACTTACATGTGAATCCTTAGTCACAAACAGCTATAGATTTTCAGCCTCAAATAAACCAGTCTCAAGCTTTGGGATTTATGGTCCTTGATTAAAATGCATTTTTACCTGATGTTCTTGTGAGAAAGGAGTTGCCTTAGGAATATTCATGAAAATGAATAAGAACAACCAATACCCAGTTAATCAGTAAAACTCACTTTAAATCAGAAGGCAGAGTTTTTTCAACTTCTCAAATTCAGTGGTCAGCTACTATCGCTCTCTCCTCTTTGTTCTCAAATCTTCTCTCTGGGGCTATTATTATAAACTGTATAATACATATCATAAAGTCCAGAAGAAAAGCCCTAGTTTATGGCAAAGATATCAAAATATAAACTGAGAGTTTCTTCCTTCTGTTGGCCATGGTACCTAAACTCATCTCAGACTAAAATCTGACTGACAACTTTCGAAATAATCAGACAGAAAATACCTCCTGACTGTTGTTCGGTAATTGCCTCTCTGACAAAATCTCATGGTTACTCAGTGACAACCCAATGCATAATTCTGGTCTGACTATTTTTTTCTCTCTCTTACAGATGGGTTTTGACAGCAATTTTTTTTTTAATTTCTTAGGAAAGCTATTTTCTATTATTTTTTTCCCCGTATATGAAAAGGGAGAGATATTTCCTTTACCTTCCAGTTGAACTTACTGCTCTCCTTTCTGTTTTATATTCTTGCCTTTTCTAAAACCTGTTGACATTTACACTCATACTTACTGTACATTTGCTATGGTTCATGGATAAAGAAAACCCAAAAGCAATGAATTTCTTATCTAAAAAGGGGTATGTTTTCAAACGGCCCTCATGTTCACTTTCTTTAGGATCTCTTGTTAACCAGCTTCTACCACAAAAGATGCTATGGTGATGCTACATATGGGAATGATCTGGTTGATCTAAACAGAAATTATTTTTCATTTGCAAAGCTGATGAACTTTATTGGTAACATTTTTCCCTTGAAGAAGTTTTTATTCTTTTAGCATTTATTTTGCTTTATAAACTCACATTAACCACCCTTTTGCCTTATGCTTAGTGAGACAACAAATTCCTCCAAGTGGAGCTTGTACAGCCTAAGATTTGTTTATTTTGTGTGTGTTTGCTTTTCAGTAATTTTATTTATTACTTTTCATTTTATACATCTAGGTTTAATTTTTATAAAATACGTGAGATTGAAATCTGTTTTTCCAGATTGCTAAAGACATTTGAACTTAATAATTTGAACTTTAATAATTTGAACTTTAATAATTTGTGTTGAATAACTGAATTTCTGCTTTTCCTTCAATGTTTAAAATACCTAATTTATCATGTTAGAAAGTCACATTTTTGGGTCTGTTTCTGCACTCTCTGTTCTGCTTATTATTTCTTTTCATCATTTTATTAATCAATGTCAAAATGTTTCAGTTAATGGATTTTCCTAATAGTCCACGTGTAGAGAAGACTCTACACGTGGACATCACCAGATGGTCAACACCGAAATCAGATTGATTATATTCTATGCAGCCAAAGATGGAGAAGCTCTATACAGTCAACAAAAACAAGACCAGGAGCTGACTGTGGCTCGGATCATGAACTCCTTATTGCCAAATTCAGACTCAAATTGAAGAAAGTAGGGAAAGCCACTAGACCATTCAGGTATGACCTAAATCAAATCCCTTATGATTATACAGTGGAAGTGAGGAATAGATTTAAGGGCCTAGATCTGATAGATAGAGTGCCTGAAGAACTATGGAATGAGGTTCGTGACATTGTACGGGAGACAGGGATCAAGACCATTCCCATGGAAAAGAAATGCAAAAAAGCAAAATGGCTGTCTGGGGAGGCCTTACAAATAGCTGTGAAAAGAAGAGAGG
>SJYT01016543.1:84419-96434 GCA_006410635.1 Cephalophus harveyi | reverse complement strand
ATTGAGTGCAGCACTTTCACAGCATCATCTTTCAGGATTTGAAATAGCTCAACTGGAATTCCATCACCTCCACTAGCTTTGTTCGTAGTGATGCTTTCTAAGGCCCACTTGACTTCACATTCCAGGATGTCTGGCTCTAGGTGAGTGATCACACCATCGTGATTATCTGGGTCATGAAGCTCTTTTTTGTATAGTTCTTCTGTGTATTCTTGCCACCTCTTCTTAATATCTTCTGCTTCTGTTAGGTCCATACCATTTCTGTCTTTTATCGAGCCCACCTTTGCATGAAATGTTCCCTTGGTATCTCTAATTTTCTTGAAGAGATCTCTAGTCTTTCCCATTCTGTTGTTTTCCTCGATTTCCTTGAACTGATTGCTGAGGAAGGCTTCCTTATCTCTCCTTTCTATTCTTTGGAACTCTGCATTCAGATGCTTATACCTTTCCTTTTCTCCTTTGCTTTTCACTTCTTTTCACAGCTATTTGTAAGGCCTCCCAGACAACCATTTTGCTTTTCTGCATTTCTTTTCCATGGGGATGGTCTTGATCCCTGTCCTCTGTACAATGTCACGAACCTCCGTCCATAGTTCATCAATCACTTTATCTATCAGATCTAGTCCCTTATTTCTCACTTCCACTATATAATCATAAGGGATTTGATTTAGGTCATACCTGAATGGTCTAGCGGTTTTCCCTACTTTCTTCAATTTGAGTCTGAATTTGGCAATAAGGAGTTCATGATTTGAACCACAGTCAGCTCCTGATCTTGTTTTTGTTGACTGTGTAGAACTTCTCCATCTTTGGCTGCAAAGAATATAATCAATCTGATTTCAGTGTTGACCATCTGGTGATGTCCATGTGTAGAGTCTTCTCTTATGTTGTTGGAAGAGGGTGTTTGCTATGACCAGTGTGTTCTCTTGGCAAAACTCTAATAGTCTTTGCCCTGCTTCATTCTGTATTCCTAGGCCAAATTTGCCTGTTACTCCAGGTATTTCTTGACTTCCTATTTTTCATTCCAGTCCCCTATAATGAAAAGGACATCTTTTAGGGGTGTTAGTTCTAGTAGGTCTTATAGGTCTTCATAGAACCGTTCAACTTCAGCTTCTTCAGCATTACTGGTTGGAGCATAGACTTGCATTACTGTGATATTGAATGGTTTGCCTTGGAAATGGCAGAGATCAATCTGTCATTTTTGAGATTGCATCCAAGTACTGTATTTTGGACTCTTTTGTTGACCATGATGGCTACTCCATTTCTTCTGAGGGATTCCTGCCTGCAGTAGTGGATATAATGGTCATCTGAGTTAAATTCACCCATTCCAGTCCATTTTAGTTCACTGATTCCTAGAATGTCGATGTTCACTCTTGCCATCTCTTGTTTGACCACTTCCAGTTTGCCTTGATTCATGGACCTAACATTCCAGGTTCCTAAGGGATGGAGCTACAGCAAAAACAATACCCAGTTGTGGATGTGACTGGTGATAGAAGCAAGGTCTGATGCTGTACCAAGACTCTAAACATCTTGCTAAATACTTAGTGGTGGTTTAGTCACTAAATCGTGTTCAGCTCTTGTGACTCCATGGACTGTAGCCTGCCAAGCTTCTCTTTCTATGGGAATTTCCAGGCAAGAATACTGGAATGGGTTGCCATTTCCTTCTCCAGGGAATCTTCTGGATCCAGAAATTGAACCCAAGTCTCCTGCGCTGCAGGCAGATTCTTTACCAACTGAGCTATTGGGGAATTCCCTGATACTTGGGGGAGTATTTAAGTATACCATTACCCAGACTCCATCCATTCAGATAATGTAACCAATAAAATCTGGGTGAGATAAGCACTGATAATATAAAAAAATCTCTCTAGGAAAACTAATGTACTGCTCAGGTTGAGAAAACAGCCTTCCAATTGTTCTACGTGGTCAATCTACTATAAGATGGTATCTTAAGTGAAGTCATCACTTCTAATTCAGAAGTTAACTTTGAGAATAATTTTTTTCCTATGACTTAAATTTTGAAGATGACTGTGCCACCACTGGACTTTTTAGTAAGATATTTTTAATAGTAAATTAAATAAGATTACAATTTTAAAAATCAAAATAGTAAGCAATAATTTTCTGAAATTATCTTTTAATACCTTCCCTCTAACTGAAATATGGTGAATCAAAACATTTCCACTCTGACTGAAAGTGATATATGTACATGTGAGTGCTTATAAATAAAATAACTTTAAAAGGCAAGTGTCATGAGATATGGGAATAAATTAATTCAAGGATTTTAAATATTCTTTGAATCTTGAGTTATGTCTACTAATTTCAGATGAATCAAAGCACTGGCCTTATTCAATGCCTCCTGTATTAGGAATTATATGATAAATTCCTCTTAAAATTTAGACTAAGATCAGTATGGTTTAAAACAGTAATAAATCTTTATATTGAAAATTGTATAGTTTTATTTTCCCTGTCTATTTTCTGATGGAAGAATTTTGATTTTTAGGTCATCAATGTTATTAATTTTTATGATGTGGGATTGTAGATAATATATATTTCTGCATAGTTCATGCTTTCTGAGAAAAATCTTAGTGAAGCTTGGAACCTAGTCCTAAAAAAGCAAGTCTTAGAAGTTAATGTACAACCATGAGAACCCAAGAGGAATTTATTTAACTCTGGAAGTATGCATTTACTTTTCAAAGGGTTGAAAAGTAATATCCCTTTTCAGTGAGACATCCCTGAGTTGCAAAGCTGAAGACAATATTCTTATCTTTCCCCAGGAGAGATTTATTTCTGTTCCAAAAAGTGTAATATGAAAACAGAATCTTCCAAAGGGATAAAAGTTTTTCTCCTTCCTTCAAGGATGGGAGAAGGACAGTGTGTACGCAGGTAAGCAGATTCATTTTTGTGGTGTTTTTCATGTTTAGCACATACCCCATTACGTATAGGTGACATCTAGTTCTAGTCACACTGCTCTAGGGGAAAGAATTAGGCCAAAGGAGACTCAGTGCCACTATAATTATGTAAATAATAATTAGTCTCTTATGGATGCATCAAATTGACAATTGCAAACATAACACATGCTTTTTGATTTAAAACTGGCTTTTGTATTCCAAAGATTTCGCCCTTGGTTTTGTAACTTTTAAAATTTCTGATTAATTTGTAGTTCTTCTTAGTCTACATTGTGAGGTAAATAATAACTATATACTTTTACATGTGGCTACCAAGTTGGCCAAACACAATTTGTTAAAGTATCTACACCCCTCTGTTTTGTTTGTTTTGGTTTTAAATGTTTCATAAGGATGGAGTGGTATCTGGCATGACACCTAAAGCACATCCTGTGAATATTTAGAGCTTGGACCAAACAGAATGGTAAAACTGCAGAGCTGGAGTCCCCAAACCAAAAACTCAGTCTCTTTGTCTTGAAAGCTATTTTATTTGATGCTAAAATGGCACCTTCAGCTTTCTCATTCTAACAACCTGAAAGATTTTTTCCACTCAATTACTTTCAAACTATCTGTATTTGTATTTAAAGTGTATATTTCATAGGCAGCATGGCTTATTCATTCATTCGATAATCTGAAGCTGGGAAAGGTAGACGGCAAGGAGAAGAGGTGGCAGAAGATGAGAAGGTTAGATAGCATCACTGACTCAATGGACATGAATTTGAGCAAACTCCAGGAGATAATGAAGAATAGAGGAGACTGGCTGCATTCCATGGGGTGGCAAAGAACTGGAGATGACTTAGCAACTGAACAACAAAAACAATCTCTGCTGTTTAACTGGCATATTCAGAATGTTAGTATATAGTGTTAACTATTGATGTTGAATTTAGATCTACTATATTACCATTTTTTTTCACTTTTCTCCTATTTTTGATTTCTCTGTTCTCTCTTCCATGTCCATTTGTATAATTTTTGTTTATCAAAATTCCATTTTAATGTATTTATTGGCATTTTTATCTATACCGATTGGTGTTACACTATGCATCCCTGAATTTTCATACTCAACTGAGGGTTAATATCATATCACTTTAAATCAAAACTGAAAACCTTTAAATCATATAAGCTCTTCCCATCTTCATTTTATATAGTTGTCATATGTTTTTTAACTGTAATTTTTAAAAACATAAAATAATATTATAAATTTTGCTTTAAGGTCAGATATTTTAAGTGACTTAAAGAAAACTAGTGCTTTTTTCCCCCTTTCCTAATGCTTTCCTTTCATTCCTCAGGATGTAAGTTGCTACTGCTACTGCTACTGTTAAGTCATTTCAGTCGTGTCCAACTCTCTGCGACCCCAGAGATGGCAGCCCACCAGGCTCCCCCATCCCTGGGATTCTCCAAGCAAGAACACTGGAGTGGGCTGCCATTTCCTTCTCCAATGTATGAAAGTGAAAAGTGAAAGTGAAGTCACTCAGTCGTGTCCAACTCTTGGCGACCCCATTTATCTGTTAATCTCTTTTCTGTTTATAGATTCCAATTTCCATGTATTAGATTTTTATCTAATAAAAATATGTTTCATATGTTTTTATACTCTTTCTGAATCTCCTGCCTTTTTTCTCTCTGTGCTTCAATTGGGATATTTTTTTCTAAGCAGTTTTCTAGCTTATTAATCATTTTTTTTTGTAATGTCTATGGTATTATTGATACATCCTAGTTATATTTCTGAATTTTTCAGTTTTAGAATTTCTATTTAACTCTTTTAAATTACAGCTACCTATGACATAGTCAATATGCCAGCAAATTTGGAAAACTCAACAGTGGCCACAGGGCTGGAAAAGGTTAGCTTTCATTCCAATCACAAAGAAAGGGAATGCCAAAGAATGCTCAAATTACCACACAATTGCACTCATCTCACATGCTCAAATTCTCAAAAGCTCAAAAGTAATGCTCAAATTCTCCAAGTCAGGCTTCATTAATATGTGAACTGTGAATTTCCAGATGTTCAAGCTGGTTTTAGAAAAGGCAGAGGAACCAGAGATCAAATTGCCAACATCCACTGGATCATGGAAAAAGCAAGAGAGTTCCAGAAAAACATCTATTTCTGCTTTATTAACTATGCCAAAGCCTTTGACTGTGTGGATCACAATAAACTGTGGAAAATTCTGAAAGAGATGGGAATACCAGAACACCTGATCTTCCTCTTGAGAAATCTGTATGCAGGTCAGGAAGCAACAGTTAGAACTGGACATGGAACAACAGACTGGTTCCAAATAGGAAAAGGAGTACGTCAAGGCTATATATTGTCACCCTGCTTATTTAACTTCTATGCAGAGTACATCATGAGAAACGCTGGACTGGAAGAAACACAAGCTGGAATCAAGATTGCCGGGAGAAATATCAATAACCTCAGATATGCAGATGACACCACCCTTATGGCAGAAAGTGAAGAGGAGCTAAAAAGCCTCTTGATGAAAGTGAAATAGGGAAGTGAAAAAGTTGGTTTAAAGCTCAACATTCAGAAAACTAAGATCATGGCATCTCGTCCCATCACTTCATGGGAAATAGATGGGGAAACAGTGGAAACAGTGTCAGACTTCATTTTGGGGGGCTCCAAAATCACTGCAGATGATGATTGCAGCCATGAAATTAAAAGATGCTTACTCCTTGAAAGGAAAGTTATGACCAACCTAGATAGCATATTTAAAAGCAGAGATATTACTTTGCCAACAAAGGTCCGTCTAGTCAAGGCTATGGTTTTTCCTGTGGTCATGTATGGATGTGACAGTTGGACTGTGAAGAAGGCTGAGCGCCAATGAATCGATGCTTTTGAACTGTGGTGTTGGAGAAGACTCTTGAGAGTCCCTTGGACTTCAAGGAGGTCCAACCAGTCAATTGTAAAGATCAGTCCTGGGTGTTCATTGGAAGGACTGATGCTGAAGCTGAAACTCCAGTACTTTGGCCACCTCATGCGAAGAGTTGACTCATTGGAAAAGACCCTGATGCTGGGAGGGATTGGGAGCAGGAGGAGAAAGGGACAACAGAGGATGAGATGGCTGGGTGACATCACTGACTCGATGGACATGAGTTTGAATGAACTCCAGGAGTTGGTTATGGACAAGGAAGCCTGGAGTGCTGTGATTCATGGGGTTGCAAAGAGTCAGACACAACTGAGAGACTGAACTGAACTGAACTGATGCTTTAAAAATTGAAATAGAAATTCTGTTTTTAAAAACACTTTTAATTTATAGACAAAATGTAGAGAGAGCACAGAGTCTCAATACCCTTCACCCTTACATGAATATGGTGCTTCTGTTCAACTTAATGAACCAATACTGATATTAACATATTACTAAGTAAAGTCTATGCTTTATTCAGATTTCCTTAGTTTTCATCTAATGTCTCTTTTCTGTTACACTATATTTTAATCCTGTTGGTACTGTGGCAAAATGTTGGGGAGAAGAGTCATTCTACAATCTTAAAAATGAATCCTATTCTTTTATTGGGCCTGTTTTTCTGGTCTATAACTTTTACAAGTATTTCTCCATTGATACAGTATTTTTTTCCTGTAAGACTGAAAGGGAAAAACAATAAGACTAGAGGTTGTTTGAATGGGAAGAATGCTCTTCTTCTAGATGGAATTAGACTCTGATGAAGTCTTTATCCTCCAGAGAAGGCCTTTGTTACAGAAAATGCTCTGCTTGTACTGTATTCTATGATGACTACTCTTCTCCTGCTGCTGCTAGTCATAATGGATCTTTTTGGCTCCTGACCTTGAGAACCCTGTGCATTTCCTTGAGGTAAAGTTGTTTAAAGTATGAGTGTTCCCTAAGACTGTGGCTTCCCAGGTGGCTCAGTGGTAAACAAAATCTGCCTATCAATGCAGGAGGGTTGGATCCTTGGGTCAGGAAAATCCCCTGGAAGAGGAAATGGCAACTCACTCCAGTATTCTTGCCTGGAGAATCCCTTGGACAGAAGAGCCTATTAAGGTCTGTTCAAGGGGTCCCCAAGAGTTGTACACGACTTAGTGACTGAGCACAAGTCTGCAGCTCCAAGAATTTTTCACACTCAGCCTTCGGTGATTAATCAAATTTACCGTGTATGATAATTACCATATAGGAATCTACCAGTGTTTGTAACTCCAGTGGCTTCTGGTCCAGGTAAGCAGATCTAAACTGTGAATTTCCAGGTTTGAGGATGGCAGTTTGCCCTTCAATCTCAATTCTGTAAGAGGTCAAAGGAATTTACCACTTTTCAGTCTAAGCTTTGCTTGTTGTAAATATTGCAGTAGTGACTTCTAAGGTGTTCCATTTTGAGCTGAAGCCAGCATTCCTCAATCTCTTTTGGTGGACACAGAAACATTAACTTATGTGTCTTTATACATTGTTTGTCCATTTTGGTTTGGTTTCATCTGGCTCCTTTAGGGTCTCCTCCCTTGGAATGCCTGTGATCTCTTTTTGAATATCAGAAACTCTTTAATAAAAGTTGACAAGTCTCTCACTTATGTTATCCCTCTGGGCACACACATCCCTGATCCCTCTCTCTTCTTGAAAGCATGGCAGCCATATAGAATGAGGGCTCCACCCTAAGAGCCTCACTTTAACTTAATCACCTCTTTAAAGATCTTAACTCCTTAACAAAAAGATTTAATGTTTTTCTGGGAAACAGAGAGCTTAAAGAGCACCTTGATCTAGGTAACAGTGTTTGTTAAGCTGTGTTACTGCTGGTTATTTTCAATTACATTTCCTCCTGAAGAATAATTCTTGGTTTTGGCTATCATGTGATTTCAAGTTAATCTCTCTCTCCCTCTAATACCCCCCTCTTTCTTGCTTGCTTCCTCTCCTTTTTCTTTTCTTTTTTCCCTGTTAACTAAAAAACAAAAAAAAAACTTGTCTTGATGGGAGCTGAATTCCAACCTCTGTCACCTTGGCATTGAAGACTACTGAAATCTTTGTGGAGCACTTCACCCACGTAACTACTGCTTTCTCCTTTGTGTGTATCACTCTTTGAAAAAGCAGCTTAAGAATGAACAAATACCTTATTATGGGTTGCAGCTTCCCTGGTGGCTCAGACAGTAAAGAATCTACCTGCAACTACAAGCAGTGTGGGAGACCCAGTTTCGATCCGTGGGTAGCACTTCACCCACGTAACTACTGCTTTCTGCTTTGTGTGTATCACTCTTTGAAAAAGCAGCTTAAGAATGAACAAATACCTTATTATGGGTTGCAGCTTCCCTGGTGGCTCAGACAGTAAAGAATCTACCTGCAACTACAAGCAGTGTGGGAGACCCAGTTTCGATCCGTGGGTGAGGAAGAAGGGAATATCTATCCACTCTAGTGTTCTTGCCTGGAGAAATCCACTGACAAAGGAACCTGATGGGCTATAGTCCATGAGGTTGCAAAGAGTCAGCCATGACTGAGTGACTAACACTTTCATTTTTATTATGGGCTGAATTGGGTCCCCCAGATTNCCGTGGGTGAGGAAGAAGGGAATATCTATCCACTCTAGTGTTCTTGCCTGGAGAAATCCACTGACAAAGGAACCTGATGGGCTATAGTCCATGAGGTTGCAAAGAGTCAGCCATGACTGAGTGACTAACACTTTCATTTTTATTATGGGCTGAATTGTGTCCCCCAGATTCATATGTCTAAGTCCCAGGGCTCAGTACCTCACAATGTAACCTTATTTGGAGTTAAGATCTTTAAAGAGGTGATTAAGTTAAAGTGAGGCTCTTAGGGTGGAGCCCTCATTCTATACGGCTGCCATGCTTACAAGAAGAGAGAGGGATCAGGGATGTGTGTGCCCAGTGGGATGATCATGTGAAGAGACAGCAAAAAGGCAACCCTCTGAGAGTAAAAGAGAGAGGCCTCAGAAGAATCCAACTTTGTTGGCACCTTGATCTTGGACTTCCAGAATCCAGAAGTGTGAGAAAATAAATGTCTGATGTTCAAGCCACCCAGTGGGGTATTTTGTTAGGGGAGCTTTAGCAAACTTATATTTTATGAGCAAATCTGAAAGACAATTGTAGTCTCTTAAGTACAAAGCTCTGACTTTCCTGTTATGTTTCAGTCTATCTGGCTATCTCACAGTATAACTTCACTACTGTTAACTCAGTAATACCTTGGACGTCACTTTCCCTAAGCCCTTACTATTCCTGTTATGATTTGAAAAATCATTCAAGGGATGAGGCTAAAGAGCCCAGCTTGGTATGACTTTCTTCTCTAAAGAATTTTCACCCCTTGAATGTTGTCTGCCTTGTGCATTTTTCTAGGCTTTATGATTGTTCCTTGTTAGGAAAGTTAGTCTTGTACTAGTTGTCCTAACATGAAGTTGAAATCTCTTTTCAATTGTTATTAGTGTTTAACTATCTATTTATGGTTGAAAAAATGAAGACATAATAGACAATGATGCTGTAGTTTATACAGTGTATAAAGTGAGGTTTGGGTGCTCAAATTTTTCTGCAAATTATTCATTTTTCTCTCTCTCTCATTGAATGTGTATATATAGCTACTTCTAAGTTACCACTGAATTTCAAAAGTGATGCTTTTTAAAAAATATTCCATCTGCCTTCAGGATGTTTTCTTCCATAAATAAGTCAAGTTCAGACTTACCAAAAGAGATCCAAAGATTTGTCTCTATCTCTATTACAAGATATAAATAAATATATAAATGGACAAATCCCACTCTCTCTGTGTGTCTTTAATGAGAGTACACTAGTATCTGGTTTCGTGATTTAAACATTTAATAAAACAAAAAAGCTAAGCAAAATAATCATTTGTGGTATCTTTAAAAGCCTACTATTTCCTGATAGACACTAAAACCATTGCTAGCTTTTATTCTCTTAGTTGATTTAGGTTGTACCCTTACCTGGAAATTATAAACTACAGTTACATAGAATATAATTATATATGTTTGTACCATATACTTCATATCATCAACTTTAAATGTGATAAACATTATTTCAAACCACAGCATTTATTGATATTTTGTTGAACTTGCTGTTTATATATTTTTATCCAAAGGCAATTTAATACTAAGAGAAGAAGCAATAAAGTTTTATTATTGAGAATTTTAAATTTAAGATACCACCTTTCTTTAAAGCATGGGAAATCTAGATGGTTTCTATATTTGGAACCACACTCTTATCAACTTGATTTTCAGATTTGTACACAACTGTCCTAAAATAATGATACTGGCAACAGTAACTTCATGATTTATGAGGCTTGTGAGAAAAAAAGAAAAGCACAATCAATTCTCTTTCATAAGAGGTTGAGATCAGTAGGTTTCCTTCAAAGGAGTTCTTTGTCCACACATGGAAAGGGTTAGGGGGAAAGAAGGGAAAAAAGCCTCACTCCTTTTTAATACAGAGTCTGTGAAAGTGGTGCAGTGAGGCAGAAAGCTTCATTGAAGGTCTATGATACAGGTCCTGTAATAAGCAACAAAGAGAAAGTCAATTTCAAAAGTCTTTTCAGAAAGTAGATTATAAAAGAAAAAAACACTGAAAGGCCAGCTCAAATCAAGAGTTGTACCATAAAAAATAAAAAAATAGAGACGTGTTAAATAATTGTATTAGAGTATCCACTCTTGTTGACCTCCTTTTGTCATAACATATTTTAAAAATATTTTTCCAAATACATATTTCTAAATATTTATATTCAAAAGAATGAAAACCTAATGTTCAACTTAGACAAAGGAATTTTTGTTATTTTTTTTTTTTTATATATATATATATATAAATACCTGGCCAGCAATCTTACATAAAAACAATTTCCTGATACCCAGCTTTCTTTAGACTGAGTGTGTATTCTCCTTTTCCATTGCGTTTTCTTCTTATTGTCTCCCAAGTGTGAGAAGTCAGCTACATTTATGACAGAATTTGGATTACTTAATTATAAATTTAAGAGAAAATTTTAAACTCACATTTCTATTAAAAGTGGAAAAATTGAAAGACCACTGGTCTGTGTTTCAGATTATGGTACTAATCATTGCTCTTAGTAAAGGTAAAGAATATCTATACATTTTAATATTCAAGATGTTATTATGAAAAAAAGTAAAGACATTGTTAAAAAGTAAACAACACTAAGATAAAGGCCACAATTCAGAAATGTCAAATGACTAAAAGACAAAATGAACTAAAAAAAATACAAATGGCACTGCCACATGCTTTCTTTGTTGTGGATGTGTGTGTGTATACATTAAAAAAAATGAAATGCAGCTGACTTACAATGTTGTATCACAAATGTACAACAAACTGAATCAGTTATGCATATATATATATGTACACGTGAATATTAATTTCTTCAGATTATTTTCCTTATGTAAGGTTATTATTATTATGTAATACAAGGTTATTACAAGATGTTGAATGTAAGTCTCCAAGCTATACAGCAGATCCTTATTGTTTATTTTATATCTAGTAGTGTGCATATGTTAGTCAAAACTCATAATTTATCCCTCCCCCCACCTTTTCCCTTTGGTAACCAGAGATTTGTTTTCTATATCTGTGAATCTATTTCTGTTTTAGAAATAAATTCATTTATATCATGTTTTTAGATTCCACATATAAGCAATATCATATGTATTTGTCTCTGTCTGACTTATACAGTATTATAATCTCTAGGTCCATTCATGTTGCTGCAAAAAGCCTTATTTCATTCTTTTTTATGACTAATATTCCACTTTGTGTGTGTTTGTATACCGTGTATACCACATTTTCTTTATCCATTCATATGCTGATGGGCATTTAGTTTGCATCCATGACTTGGCAACTGTAAACAGTGCTGCTGTGAACATTAGGGTGCATTCAAATTAGTTTGTTCATCTTTTCCATGTATATGCCTGGGAATGGGACTACTGGATCACATGGTCACTCTATTTTTAGTTTTTTTTAAGAACATGTGATTTATTTTTATGCTGTGGTATACATTAGCCCCTTTTTTTGGACACTAACATCTGAACAACTTTTTGAAGTTTGAGGAACTTGAAATATTTTAATTTTATATAAATGATACATGATGAATATTATCATATCAGTTAGTTTGCTTCTGTTGGAATGAGTGTTTTAGAAGTTATTATTTAAGAACAAGACAATTTT
>SJYT01016543.1:42033-83704 GCA_006410635.1 Cephalophus harveyi | reverse complement strand
TTATTATTTTTGTTTCAATAGTCAATTATTTTTTAAAGAGATTTAAATAATAAGAAAAAACAGTCATATTTTTACTCATGTAGTTACCATTTCTTCCATTCTCCCTTCTTTTGTGGCAATCCATTTTTACATCTGGTATAAATTGTTTCTTCCTGAAGGACTTAATCAGTTTTTGGACTGTGAGTAAGCTGTATTGCTTCAACTTTTCTATGTCCAAATTCATATTCATTGTTTCATCTTTTGCATGTCTAAAAAAAACTTAATTTTAGCTTTGTATTTGGAAGATTTTTTTCTTTAAGAATTTGAAAGAATTTGCTTAACTGTCTTCTGACATTCATTGTTTCTGATGAGCATTGTGCTGTCATCTTTATTTATAGATAATGTGTCATTTTTCTCTGGCTGCTTTTAAGACTTTTCTTCATCATTGATTTTAAGCAATTTAATTACAATTTCTTCATGTTTCTATGCTTGACTTTGAGTATCTGGGGTCTAGAAGTTCATTCTTTAAAGTTTTTTTCTCTTACAGTTTTAAAGATACTGCTTTCTTAATTATTACCATAAGCAAGTAATTTGAAAGTGTTCTTCAGTTACTGTTTTTAAAACTTATTTTAAAACAGGACTTTCTTCTGCTTTTCAAAAAGCAATAGTTTCCTTAGCATGCATTTGAATTTTTCACATTTCCATGTTTGTTGGTTTAAGTTAAAACTTAACTTTTAAATTAAATTTTTTTTTTTTTTTTTTAATGCAGTCTCACATGCTGGATTCAGACTGGCACCTCTCACTATCCAAAGTAAAGTTAAATTTTTGTTTCTTACTTCAGTGTCACTCAAAGTTTGTAGCTACTTTCTATTGTTTGGCAGTTGTATATTTAAACAAGCACTGTTGTACTACAAAGTTCTTTCATTGCATGCTTAGCTCAGGCTATATGGAAGATTATTTTTGGAGAACTATAAGTTTCCCATAGGGCTTCCCTGAAGGTTGAGTGGGTAAAGAATTCGGAGACACAGGAAATGCAGGTTCTGTCCCTGGGTTGGGAAGACCCTCTGGAGGAGGAAATGGCAACCCACTCCAGTATTCTTGCCTGGAGAATCCCATGGACAGAGAAGCCTGGAAGGCTACAGTCCATGGGATCTCAAAGAGTCAGACATGATTGAGCAACTAAGCACACAGCACAGCATACAGAAGTTTCCCATAGTCAGCATAAATGTATCAAACAATAGTAAATCCTTATTGTTCCTCTCTCTTTTCCTATTTTTTTCTCTTTGTAGCATCTCAAATTGTGGTAATGCCAATAATATTGTATAGTACTATTTGTATAGCAAATGTAATCTTAAAATAGATAAGGAAAGAGAAGTCCTAATTGGAGTGCTGATTATAGGAATATGATTCAGAAAGTGTAATGTTCCTTTAGTAAGAAAAAAAATTTCTTTCTCTTTAATTAGTTAAGAACCTGTGCATCTAAAGTAAATCTGTAGATACAGTAACAAAGGGTTATAGTCACCCCTTGTATAGGGCCCAGACTCCATTAATAGTCCTCAAGGTCTCTTCCCTGCTTTAATCAATAAAAACTTCTTCTGGAACCTGTGATATGTTTGATCAACATACCTAGTTTCCAGTACTATTGAAAATCCATATCTCTTCTTCTGAATATCCTTTCAGTGTTAAATTAGACTTTATCTTTCTTCAATATTTCATAGAATAAAACATTCATTCTTCAGCAGCTTTGCACATCTCACTTAAACCTAGTTGAATGGTGATATACTTAAATTCTCTTGAAGCATGGCAGTAAAAAGTATCAATGTTGCCTTAAAAAAAGCAAAACAATCTAGCAATGAAAATTAACTCTAAAGAGGAAAAAAGTTTATAACTTGAAAGCCAGAAATACATTGAGTTTAGTTCTTGAAAATGCAACCATTATTTCTAAAGATCATGTAAAGCAGTAATGTAAAATGTGATTTTTTACAATTTTTTAGAGTAATAGCAACAGCTTTGATAAAATATAAGATGACTAGAGAACTTAGAGCCACTGCAAAAGACAGGCATGGGAAATACCTGCTGTTCCTCTTGGCACAGTTAATAGCAAAGTACCTGCCAATAAAACCTTGGCAGAATATTTAAACAGCAGAATTCTGCCAAACTCATTCTTATATACTTTTTGTTTTGTTTAAACAAATTGATAGGAAGTATCATTGTTTTATGAAGATAAGAAGTTATCAAATAACTGTTTTTTTTCTTTTCTTGGAGAAGGAATTTTAGTATTATAAAAGAGTTGTCTAATGTGTCTTAGTATTTCCAGTATGACTGATAAAAATTTGATCTGCATGCACAGTTTGGAACAAACACAAATATATGTTACTCCCTACTTTCCCAGAACAGGATAGCTCTCCTATTCTGATACTCACACCTACCCTCCAATACATATACTGTTTATTATAAAGATATGGTTATGTTCCAACAGGAAACACATTTTTTCAAGCTATACATTATACCGTCAGTTCACCTAATTAGTTATGGACAGTCATGTCCATGTATGAGTTATTACTAATGATTTTGATGGTTTTATTCTACTTACTTATATGGTTCCTGTATTACTGACCAGTGTATGTTAAGTAATTTTGTCTATCCCACATTCTCTTTCTTGGGGAAAAATAATGCATTAATACATACCAAGCCAAATGAAGTGGTCCAAGTGTCTACATTCCTGAAAAGATTATGAGATGTACACAAAAGCTTAATATTCATTTATTAAATCATAGAGATATTATCTACAAGGAATTTATCCTCAGTCTCTTGTTAAAATAGAGAAAGTTTCTCTGAAGTCTTTTCCTATATATTTTCCTTATAATTACCTGGCATGCTTTCTGTACGTCCCAACTGCCACTGAGAATATTACATGTACGTGTCCTATTTAATTTTTCCTTAATTCTAGGTAAAATTCCTCTACTTTTGCTGAAGACTTCTCAAGTAATAATCTTACATCTTGAAGACCTATTAATAGAATTCAGACAGCACTGTCATATATTGTCCCGTAATCTTATAAACATTTCTTGCATTTTTGAATTATATTTCTAATTTTTAAAAAGAAATTAAAACTTAAAATAATCAAGTATCATCAAAATTTATATACTATAATTTATATTAATTTATATTTTTATGTTAACCTCCTTTTGCTTCTAAAAACACTATTGACTACTTATTCTAATTCACTTAATAGGCTCTGAGCTCCCTTGAATATATAAAATATACATCATTCATATTTTATCATTATCATGCTTTGTTTAGAACCTGAAATTCAGTAAATGTTTAATACATATGATGAGTATAAATAAAAAATATTTTTATAATTCTGGACTTTTAAAAGTCTAAGTGACTTTGCCACTGCATGCTAAAATATTTCATACACATCATGTTAATATAAATTGTTTTATCAATTATATACATCATTCACATTTATCAATGTATACATTTTAGTTTTCTGAATTTTGGAGGTAGCTAGAAAAAGCCAAACACTCATTATTATATCAGACTGGATATAAACTACAAAGCATCAAGTGTGCGTGAATCCAACTGGAAGGTCAGTTAAAATTGGGCTCTTTGAAGAAACTTGAGAAAAATTTATAGCACAATACTGTGATTATGATATTACAGTTGCCATAAAAACTGCTTGAAGAATAAAAAATTTAAGGCCTTCTTGAAAAACAAATTACTGAGCTGAGTAATTCCAGTAATTCCTAATTCTGGTTATCTTATATTCTATTGAAAAAATAAAACTGCACCTTCAGAAAAAATCCCTATTAACATCCTCTTGCTGATAGGGTATATCTTTCCCATAATCCTAGATGTTTAGCTCTTTCTCATATAACTGTAAAGCCCTTAAGCCACTGAAAATGTACTCTTCCAATTTCTGAACAATGGTGTAAGAAAATATTATAAGAATGTTGAAACCATGTTGCATATAAAATTGGTATATTTCTAAACATACTATTCTAAGCTAATTAAATTAACAAATCCTAACTGGATGCTTCATCATCTGTATATTATATTTTGTTATTTAATAGTAGAAAAAAACTTTATCCTGGAAATTTTTTTGTGCTTGGTTTTGATATTCTCTGATTTATTCATTTGCTATGGGCAATAGGAATTACCAAGTGTATTTAATCCTTGATTTCAAGGAATGGCCAATCATGGGGAGAAAAGGCACATGTATATATGAAACAATTAAAAGCAATGCAGGTTGGTGTGCAAGTCATCGTAATGATTATAATGACTGATACTGTCAATAAACATAAAAAAATATTTCAAGAGCATTCAGAGGCTTTATTGTTTTATAAGGAGTCAGGGTTTAGCAAGTACTGAGAAATATGTGTAATTTTGAACACTTGTGATGCTTGCAGGAAAAAAATGTGTATGTATGTATGTAAGTATATATGTGTGCCTGTGTGTGTTTCCTTTTATAGCACAGATTACTTTTACTGTGACTCTGATGGAATTCTGCAATTGCTAAAATGATAAGGTACATTTGTCCTGACCTGGTTGCTTTGATACAGTGAAATTTAGCCTACAGTTTGTTTCCAGTTCACTGAAATATATTTGGAATCTAATCTCATAGTAAACCTGAGATTCTCAAACTTCTTGTCTACATAATAATCAGTCTTGGAAATTCTTAGAAAAGTACAGATTGCTAGGATCTATCCTTAGAGATTCTAATTTTTTTTTGTCCTCATGTTGGCCTAGAAGTCTGCATTTTAATTAGTTTCCTCCCTACCCCACCTGACATAGATGGCTGGTAGAACACTTACTGGGAAATATTATACTATGCCATCCAGTGAAAGCAAAGTTCTGGTTATCTTAATTGCTAATGCATCACCAGTATCTTGCAAGATTTTGTAAAATGACTGCTTTAGAGAGCAGTGTTTTTTTTTTTTTTTTTTTTTTTCATTATGTAGTTGTTTATTTAGAAATTTAAAACTTCCTATTGTTATTTAGGGATTCCCTGGTGGCTTAGATGGTAAAGTGTCTGCCTGCAATGCGGGAGACCCAGGTTAGATCCCTGGCTCAGGAAGATCCCCTGGAGAAGGAAATGGCAACCCACTCTAGTACTCTTGCCTGGAAAACTGGAGGGAGGAACCTGGTAGGAGGGAGGAGCCTGGTAGGCTACAGTCTATGGGGTCGCAGAGTCGGACATGACTGAGCGACTTCACTTTCTTTCACTTTCTATCGTTATTTGTGAAACTGCAATGTTCATTGTGACAATATAGATTAGCTCTTAGGAATGCAGCAATACTAAGACCAGAAAGCACATCATGAGAAACGTTAGGATATGGTAAATGTATCAGTAAAGATTGGCATGGGTTGCAGGGAGTCTGGGAAAGGTTATCATTTCTCATATTGGGATCAGAGGGAAGACTTTCTAGGTTAGGTGATGACTGTGCTGACCCCAGAGAAAAACTAGAATCAGTGGGTCAGAGAAAACTGGTTGAAGTTTTTTCCTGTCAGAGAAAAGATCAAGACAAAAGGCATGGAAACATGTGATATTGCTGTTCTGGAGGAACCGCAAATGGGCAGAGGCAAGCTCATTTGATATGGAGGATGCAGAATGAGGAAGAATATAGCAGGAAATACAACCAGAGAAAGAGATAAAGGCAGAGACTAGATCACTGCAGGGTGGGACAAATGACAAACTTGAGCTGGATGTTCTCTTTGTATATCATAGGGTCATACACATTTGCTCTGGAAAATTTATGATATTCAAATCAAAATGATAATTGTTATGAAACAGCTATAGACAGCAGCTGGCCTGTTGTGCATTCACTGAGGAGATGAAAAGAAGAGGGATGACTAGATCTAATCACTGCCATTCGATGTCAAGGTTAAAACATCAATATTATTTGCTAGGAGGAAAAGACTTTATCTCTGAAATACCATTAGTGGAATGTCTCCTGTTGAGGATTGGTAAAGAAAAGAGAGCCCAGTTATCTTCTGGTCCATAGGCTAAGGGTCCCTGGGGAAGCTAATGGAAACTATGTCTCTGGGATAAAACTAGAGATGTTTGAAAACTCATCCCCTCCTCCTGCTATAACCTCACCCAGAGTCTGCCTCTATTTTCCTGGCATAGAGGGCACATTTCTGTATGACCTGGGCAGCTGCTCTGGATGTCCTAGATTCCTCTCTACATCATCTGAACCTATTGATTGCCTCCACACAGCAAATTATTAGTAAAGTTTGATGCAAAGCAAGATGTTTTGTTTGTATCAGTCTTACTTGACAAATCAATTATTTGTGCTGTCTCAAGTGATAGGTGGCAAAATTAATATAGAATAACACCATAAATTTTTTGGAGAGAAAAGTAGGGATGGATACTTAGAAAACAAAAATTTTACATGCCATGCTAAAATTACCTGGTAATTTTAGAAAGAGAGAAGGGCTGTGTAATATTACTATCTTCTCATCATAAAACCAGGATAAACTAGAAATCTTTGGGTTATAGAAACAAAGAAGCAAAGACAAAACCACTTATCTTCTGTTGACTACTAATTATAAATTTCATGCCACAAATAGAAACCTTATTAGGAAAAAATACTTATTAAACAGGATTTAGGGCTAACTTCATTTACAAAGAGGTCCTGGGAAAGTGCTTGAAAGTGGTTAAAATAAAGGTTGGGATAACAAAGAATGAGATTGCTTCTATAGTGGGAAGTATTTTTCTTGGAGTTAAAAATGAAATACTGAGTTTTAATTCTTGCACACTTATGGTATCTCCTACAAAACTAGTCAGCTCTTGCAAATAAACAACACTGTTTATAAATACATGTCACCTTACCTATTCTATGTGATGGCCGTTGTTTCATAGGAAGAATCACAGAATTGGGATAAAATTGTTCTGCTGGCATAGTAACCCTTGTAAACTAGCTGTATGCCTGGAAATTATGTCCTAATTGTTTTTCTTGACCCTTATTGCTTCCAAAGGGGATAGGGTACGTCTAAAGTGGGTAAACGGAGTGTAGATTGCTTGGTGGTGTTTAAATATATGATTAAAGAAGAACTAACACTACAAATGATTGTGGCCGAAAGTCTTATAATGCTACAGGAAATATAGAATAATGCAGACAAAAGTTTTTCAGAGAGTAGGTCATGAAGTTTTGGCAAAGAAGAAAAAAGGAAAAAAATAATGTAAAAAATAACTGATAAATTGATGTTGTGTAAATCCAGAGAGTTAACATCAAGATCTTAAAAATCAATTCTCTGCTTTTGGGGGGCTTAGTGGAATTCTCTAAATACAGAGGTAATGTGATGGAAAATCCCTGTTCCTAGCAATATGAGAGGCATTCTGTTCTGTTCTGAATACAAATAGCTCACAAGTGAAGAAAAACTATGAATCAGTAAATAACATGTAAGAAAAAAAGGCCAAGGAAGAAACCTGATTTTTCAATCATTTAAGTTTTCTTCTACTGACATAAAATAACAATAGTAAAACATAAAGCTAAAGATACAATGCAGCTAAATAAAATAAAAAGCAAAATGTTTTAGAGTTAATGGCTGATAATTTGTGCTGGGAGAGGCAGGTAATGGAGCTCTATTTGTACAAAATGTATCAGTGGCTACACTGACATTTTCTGTTATATTTATTTCTACACTGAGACATCAATTTAAGAAAAAAGTGAATCAAGCGAAGAGCTTTCAGATATCAAATGCAGCCTAGAAAACAATTTGATTTAAAGACTTTTCTCATTTTTTCTAATTGTCAGAAGAATTTATTGGGCTAAGGAGACAAGAAATATTTTTAATAATATCAACTATTCAATCTAGATTTTAAACAAATCAAAAATTTTATCTGGTTGTCAGTTTACTAGATAGACAAATAGAGATAGATACTGTGAAATTGCATTTTAGAATTAACTGAATGTGCTGGTAGTATTTTAAAAAGTTAATTATTAAAACATCTTTTCTAGGTGTTCATTTTTTGTACTTCAAGGTAAAGTGATATACCCTACATTTCTTTCTTCCTTCCTGCCCTCCCTTCCTCTCTTTCTTAAAACAACATTACTATCCATCCTTATGAAACACCAATATTTAATCCCTAGTTTTTACTTCACAGCCAAGAAAATAAGATTCTAGCATAGATAGAAAACAATATTTTCAATGTTAACTTAATAAAGAAATGACAGAATCAATTATAACTTATTTCAGAATAACTGCAAGGATTATCTATTTGAGGGGAAGGAATTACTTTTTTCATAATAATTTTCAAACCCAGGTAATGATCTATAGGGGAAAAACTGAGCCTATTACTTCCTAGCCATCTCTCGTTTGAATATAGTACCACTCATGGTTTTACTTTGTTGGTTATTTGTTCTCCACCCTTTATTATGTGTTTCAGTTGGAAAGATCTAATATAATATTGATTACTCAAGGAGTTTATTTGGGAGACATTTGATATAATGCACTTACTAAATAAAGGAATTAAATCTTGAAATATATAAATGTATATTTCTAATTTTTTAAAATTGGAGAATAATTGTTTTACAATATTGTATTGGTTTCTGCCATACAAAAACATGAATCAGCCACAAGTGTACATTTGTCCCCTCCCTCCTAACTGCCCCATCTCCAGCTGAATCCCCCCTTTAGATTGTCACAGAACACTGGACTGAGCTCTGTGTGTCACACAGCAAATTCTCACTTGCCATCTATTTTACATACAGTAATGTGTTTTCATACTATTCTCTCAATTTGTCCCACCCTTTCCTTATCTACTGTGTCCATCAGTCTATTCTCTATTTTTTTAATGTTATGACTGTTACTGAACCAAACTTATATCCACTCGCCCTTGTACAATAAAGCCAATCTACTGGCATAGGCTGTGGTGAAGTCAAGTTCAGCTTTTATTGTAGGCGCCAAGCAAGGAGAAGAGGCAGCTCGTGCTCGAGACCATAAATCCCCAGTGACTTTCAGGGAAGGGGTTTTAAAGACAGTGTGAGGAAGGGGGCTACAGGATATGTGATAAGACTGTGCACAATTTTCAAGTTGGTTGTAATCACGGTAAAGTTTTATGCCTCATCAACCTCTGGTTTCAACCAGTCTAGGCTCTATGTTCTTATGGTCAGTAGTTTTCATATGGTGAGAGTCTGCTTTCTGTAAAAACAACTTAGAAATATATGTCAGGTCTTTATATATATCTTTCAGAGAACTACGAGTTCAGTGATTCTGCTATGTGATAGATTTATAGTTCAAATTATAACCAGTTTCCCAGCCCAACAGCTGTTCTTTATTTCTGCATCTTCACATTTCATAATCATTAACTTTTAAGTCAGCTTTTAGAAACTCAACGGAGGCCTGGGAGACTAAAGCAAAACCTTTTATTTCAAAGGACAGAGACACAGGGCCTTGTATATGGTTTCATTACCAAGTATGTAGTCAATTCCAAAATTAAAGCTTCCATTAAACCCTACCACTGGTATATGAGTTCTTTACTGACCAAAAGAAAATCTTTTTTAGAAAATATTTGTTGTAATGTTTTTCTAACCAACAGTATAAGATATAGTTTTCTGCAGCTTGATCAATGACCTTTCCTGAATCATACAAACTAAATTTTATTTTTCAATATATAAATATCCTATACCTTTAAGCACTATTTCCTTTAAAAATTAATTTTAATTTTATTTGAATGAATGCTAATTTTAATATCTCAACTCCATTTCTCACTGAAAGCTCAAATTCCAATCCTCTCTATGTTAATTCATTAATATAACCAATATTCTTGTCCTCATGTAATAGCGTCTTTGAAATGTGAGAAATGAAGAAAACAAGCTGTTCCATGAAATTGGGATTCTACAAATGAATGCATAAGTGGGCATGTTTTTAATGGTTTCAACTATAGCAGTTTCCTACAAACAGGATTAAAAAAGTCAGAAGTGAATTGCATGATTTTATATCAGTCAGTTCAGTCTCTCAGTCATGTCCAACTCTTTACGACCCCATGATTTGCAGCACGCCAGGCCTCCCTGTCCAGCACCAACTCCCGGAGTTCACACAGACTCACATCCATCGAGTCGGTGATGCCATCCAGTCATTTCATCCTCTGTCATCCTCTTCCCCTCCTGCCCCCAATCCCTCTCAGCATCAAAGTCTTTTCCAATGTGTCAACTCTTCACATGAGGTGGCCAAAGTACTGGAGTTTCAGCTTTAGCATCATTCCTTCCAAAGAAATCCCAGGGCTGATCTCCTTCAGAATGGACTGGTTGGATCTCCTTGCAGTCCAAGGGACTCTCAAGAGTCTTTTCCAACACCACAGTTCAAAAGCATCAATTCTTCGGCGCTCAGCCTTCTTCACAGTCCAACTCTCACATCCATACATGACCACTGGAAAAACCATAGCCTTGACTAGATGGGCCTTAGTCGGCAAAGTAATGTCTCTGCTTTTGAATATGCTATCTAGGTTGGTCATAACTTTCCTTCCAAGGAGTAAGTGTCTTTTAATTTCATGGCTGCAGTCACCATCTGCAGTGATTTTGGAGCCTAAAAAAGTCTGACACTGTTTCCACAGTTTCCGCATCTATTTCCCATGAAGTGATGGGACCAGATGACATGATCTTCATTTTCTGAATGTTGAGCTTTAAGTCAACTTTTTCACTCTCCTCTTTCACTTTCATCAAGAGGCTTTTTAGTCTCTCTTCACTTTCTGCCATGATATCCTCACTATAAAACAATTTGCTTCATTTTGTCTCTTTTTAATATATATAATATGTTATATATGAATAAATATTATATATATTTCATTGAGTTGAGATTTAAATATCAGTTTTCTTTTGTTTTGCTTTTTTAACCAAGGAGACTGGTCTTATAGGTATGGACTTGGACCAAACCTTCTCCCATTCTTGATTTATCTTCTATGATTGGAAATAAAGTGAAAGTGAAAGTGTTAGTCATTCAGTTGTGTCCAACTCTTTGTGATCCTATGGACTGTAGCCCACCTGGCTCCTATGTCCATGGAATTCTCCAGACAAGAATACTGGAGTGTGTAGCCATTCCCTTTTCCAGGGGATCTTCCCAGCCCAGAGATCAAACCCAGGTCACCCACATTGCAGGCAGATTCTTTACCATCTGAGCCACCAGGGAAGCCTTCCATGATTGGAACTCCTACATAAAATATGTATCTGACAAAATGAGACTATTAGAGCTTGTAGAGAATGATTGGTCCAAGCTTTTAGGAAGCCTTTTGCATTAATATCTGATGTTAAAGGAAATAATGCTGTTATAATACTATCATATTGCACATAAATTACATGTAAATAAGATGTTTAATATTTTATAGTTCCAACATGCTTAAATGTTACTTTATTTTGCCATATTTGGTGACACATATGTTATTATGCATTTTATTATGTAACAAATTACTCAGAATAAATTCCTCTTTTAAAACTACCTAAACCATATAATTTAATGGACATGGAACATTAAAAATATTTCCTATTAGTGTTTAAGAACTTATATCTTAAAATTTGATATTGTGACCATTTTATCTGAATATTTGTATTCACAAAAGAAATCACTTAAGCAGTTTTACTGTGATTTATAAAGTAAAATAATTCTTCCAAAAACTCAAATATGGTCTTGAAGTGAGGACAAATGGCAATGACTGGGACATTCTGTATAAACTGTTCACCTGATTGATGGTCCAGAGTTGAAGGGGAAATAGCAAATTTTACTGGAATAATCAAATAAAAATATTGAATTCAACCAAATTCTTCCTTCTGCATTTTGTCCCTACAGTACTTCAGTTCCTTCTGTTATTTGTAGCTGGTTTGTTTTGGATTATAATGACCATTATGAATGTTGAATTGTTTTCAGTGAAAAATGACTTTTTATTGATTTAGTTAAATCTGACCTTTTATCTTTCTGACAAGTGTGATAAAATAATCCTTATATCTCCTCCATTTGCAATAGCCCAAAGCAGAATTCAAGAATAAACATACTGCTTTACCTAGTTTTTCCAAAATCTAATTAAAATAATGGAAAGATTTCTTTAATTCCTTACAATAATTTTCATCCTAGAGGGTAGTTTGAATGGTGAACACTTGATATTTGCAAAGAGCCATGGATGGTAAAAAGCCTAGAGCTTGAGAATATCTTTTTTGTGTGCTGCAGACAACAGAGTGTGCCATCAATTAAGATAGTAAACCATCAATTAAAATAGATATATGAAAATTCTAAGAATTAAAAGAAAATCATGTACTTCCATCTGATCTATGGATGAGACTAGCTTCTTCACGGCTGTAATAATTTAGACAATATCAAAAATACATTAGTGGGAACAACATGGTGAATTTGAGAAGAAAAAGTAAGTGTCTTGGCCATCCAATTGTAGAAGGCTCAATACAAGAAGAGAAGCACAATTTGTAATTACTAAGTTTGTTTCCCTAGTCTGAACTTGCTTATACTTAATATTACCTGTTATACTGTGTAATCATTTGTCTTTAACTAGCACTCAGACACACACACTAAAACACATACATAGTATTTTGAATATTCTCTTATCTATAATTGAACTATGTATCACAAACTGTGATTTTTTAATTATTTTAAAAATAAAATAAAAACTTATTTTATGTTAAAGCTTCCATAATGTGCTTGCAGCCTATTCAGAAAATGAGATTTAAAAAAATAAATATATATATATATATGGCTATGCCAGGTCTCATTTGCAGCACATAGGATCTTTGATCTTCATTAAGACATACAGGGTCTTTTCTCTTTTTAGCAGCATCTTACGAACTCCTAGTTGTGGTATGTGGGACCTAGTTCCCTGACCAGGGACTGAACTTCAGTCCCCTGCATTGGGAGTGAGGGATTTTAGCCACTGGACCATGAGGGAAGTCCAGGACTTATTTTTAAGGAGTGGGAATCAAAATGAACTAAGGGAGAAAAGGGAAATAAAAGCAATAGTTTTTAACTTGAGAAATTTGGTTATTTTAGTAAATGCCATTGTTAAATACACTTTCTGCAGTTTTTTCCTTCTACAAGTATAAGGCTATGTATAATTAAAATATAATACTGTAACTATATTGAACATAAAATATTTAACATATGTGTTATAATTTAAAGTGCTCCATGTGTTAGGCATCTCTGTTTGACTTTTTCTGGAGTCTCCTCTACAGAGAATTACCCTCCCAAGTAGCCCAAGCATAGTTTCTAGGTGGCTGACATTTCTTACCTGCCCATGCCTCCTCTCTCATGCTTCACCTCCCTTTCCACCATTTGTCATCAAGAAGTCTGCAGTGTGGCTAAAGTACTGAGTTTAATGTTAGATAGTATCACAGAAAAATGGTTAGAAACAAAATATTATCTCCTACCTTAGAAATCCTTTCAACAATGGTGGTAGGGAAAGAGAACACCTTTATTGTTGAAAAATTGTTAAACCAGAATATGATGCCTGTAAGAGTCAGCTCAGAGGTTGCAAAGACAGGAAAGATTATGCCCTTATATATCCAAACAGATGCAACCCACTACATGTATGCTTTCAAGATAAACAATAACTAGTCCTCAAGTAAAAGGACATGCTGAGCTTAGTCACTCAGTTGTGTCTCTTTGAGACCCTATGGACTATAACCTGCCAGGCTTCTCCATCCGTGGGGATTCTCCAGGCAAGAATATTGGAGTGGGTTGCCATGCCCTCCTCCAGGGGATCTTCCCAACCCAGGGATCAATTGAACTTAGGTCTCCCCCATTGCAGGCAGTTTCTTTACCATCTGAACCACCATGGAAACCCAAAAAGATGTGAAAGAGCTATTTTTCACACAGTTCACCTGACATTACCTGATAATTGGGGTGATTATCGGTGGGGTGAATGTCTGCCTTAATTAGTTGGTTTTGTATTTTTTCCTGTCTTTAACAGGAGGAAGTTTTGCAACTTAGGGTAAGGCTGCCACTGAAGTTAGGCTCCTACCTTCCCACAGAAACTGAGAGAAACTCTCGTGAAGTTTGCATTTCAAAGATAAGTCTGCAGGTCCTTGAGAAAGACATTCCTGGGTCATAAAGCTGACAAAAGGCCAATCTAGTCTTCAGAAGGATTTATACACATTTCAAACAAGAGAAAGCACTTACAAGTTTTCTCAAGTAAATGTTCAAAGAACAAGTTGAGGGAGGGGAGTGTATTCCCTTATTTTCGACAGGGAGAATTAAGTCTTTAAGTTGTATTTTTGCTTCAAGTAGAAACACAAAAGTATCTTGTGTTTGAGTTTTCTTAAAAACATTTTTATACAATGATTTGCCATCATTTCCTTTAAAAAGTTTCTTTGTGAACTGCCCTGCTGTGCTCTGTTTTTCTTTCCTTTTACTAGCCTTTTTGCAAGGCAAAAGGTGAAAGAAAATATCTTTAATAAGTTAAACCTAATGATAATATAGTTTCTGGTTCAACGTTCATCCTTTGACTTACATTTTATTTCAACTTTAATGTTTAAAGTTGATGTTTGATTTTAGTTATGATAAGAAAGTAAGGTAATTTAAAAATTAAGATTGAAATCTTTGTATTACACAATGCTTGATTACAGTCACATTAATCACAGTTCATATTAATCCTTGGATATTGTAGATCGCCTTTCTGAATAATGATTGCTTTCTAGGGTTATCATTTATTAAAATAGAAGTCATTTAGAAGAATGGTCTATAGCATTTCTAGGTTCATTGATTTCATAGCATGCCTTTAGTAAGCAAGGTAGAGGAGTTAACATTTTTGGATATTTATCAAAATATTCTTATTGAATACACATGTCTTTTGAAGTTATCTTTGATCCAAGAGTTGTAGCCTTTCTGAATAATGATTGCTTTCTAGGGTTATCATTTATTAAAATAGAAGTCATTTAGAAGAATGGTCTATAGCATTTCTAGGTTCATTGATTTCATAGCATGCCTTTAGTAAGCAAGGTAGAGGAGTTAACATTTTTGGATATTTATCAAAATATTCTTATTGAATACACATGTCTTTTGAAGTTATCTTTGACCCAAGAGTTGTGTATGACTTGAGAATTGTCTTCTATTCAGAGTTTGTTTTCTTCTGATTAGAGTTACTGATACATGAATACTTGCAATATTCATATATGGAACTGTGATCCTTACTTGGAGATTAAGAGAAATATACATAAACTGTATCATATACATTAATATAAATTCATGCCACAAGACTGAAATAAATAAACTGGATATGAAGCTAATAAGCAAAAGTATTTGATGAGATATTCTTCTCCATTAATCATAAATACTGAAAATGAAATAACAACATATGTGTTTAATTATTCACAATGCCATATTGTATACTGCTGGGAGCCACCACGGGAGATCTCACCCCTGACAAGGTCATTTGGAAGAGAACTGTTAAGCAAGGCTTCAGGACCCAATGGGCTCTCTAGGCTTTCTCAAGCATCTACCCCAAAACCAGAATCTGCCTGTTTTACTATTTCATGACTTTCACCAACTCCTCTGACAATTAACAGGGGGCTATCCCCGACCACCTTTTTCTGGAGAAAATCAACTTAGGGCTATAGCTAATAAGTGTCCTGGACATGAGGGGAATATTTCAAATCAAACCCCCTCTGTTAGCATTCTAGCTTGCTTGGCAGGTATATCCAGACTCTTGCAGCTACACATATGATTATTTACAGCCTCCCAACTGTGAGAGGCACGGAAAGCCTAAAACATAGAGAATTTCAAAGAGTTAAAAGTTATTAGAGTAGTGCTGGTGTAGGATTTCATTATTGGGCCAATGCTTGTTGCTAAGTTCCCATATCTCTTATCCACTGCGCACCTGGGAGTGCATTAGTTAACATAGTTGGAATGTAAGAAAAATAAGTGTAGCCTTGAAATTAACCACATCAGACTTTTGAGCTAATTGGTTCTTTCTTGTAACTCACTGCACCTTTGCTCCCTGAGAAATGTAACTTGTTGAATACTTTCTGAGGCTGACATAGATTAAAAATATAAAGAAAAAACATTTCAAGGGAAAATAAGTTTTCTGGCTGAGCAGCCTGTATCAAAAGAGGGTCATAAAATGCCCATAGGCTTCCAAGGCCAGAAGATAATGTACACAACATTGTCTATGGGAAAGGTTTACAGAAAAAATCCTGGTTTTGATAAAGACAAAGCAGATGTAATATTTGGGCTGACTCTGTATGACTTTGCATCTTTCATTTCCCTCTATATACAAGTAAAGGTATAAAAGACCCTTTTGAAAATAAAAATAAGGGGCCTCGCTCGAAGAAGCTTGGTCACCCTGCGTCAATCATTCTCTCTCTCTCTCCCTCTCTCTCTCTCTTTCTCTCTCTCTTTTTCAAGCTGATCCCTTGGAGCATAGAGGCTCCCTGCGTTCACTTATCTGCCCGGGTTTCTAAGACCTGAACGGGAAGATGTTCTGCATCTTCACTCCCTCAGGAGACCCAGAGGGCACCTGTGGCCTCCGTGAACAGGGCAAACTTCTTGTCTAGGAGCTTTATTGGTTCTCTATGTAAACCAAGGAATATCAGCCTCTTTATCTCCTCTATTTTCTTATCTACAATATTCTTTCCTTATCTCTCTAAATCATCCGCTGACACCGTTTTTTCTTCAGGTTCCCCTGGATCCTGCAGGGGCAGGACCCCAGCAGTATACAGTCTATCTCTTACTTTAAATTATTTGGAAAATAAAATAGTTTGACAAAAGAAATATTTTTTTTTGTTAATTAAGTCCATTTTTTTTCATTTTGTGTGTTATTTTTTGCTCCATGTCAATCAACTAGTCTACTTTCTCACTGACAATCACTAATGAACACATAACTCTATTAATAGTTATGTACAAAACCAATTGACATCCAGTTTTCAGTCATAAATTTATGACTCTTGAACCTCTCTTTTTAATTGCATTTCGTCCTGTTTCACCAGAGGACCTTTCCTCTTGATCTTTCAGTTCACGTAATTTTGCTCTGAAATTTTTTAATTACTAAGACCTGTTATTTACTTATTTATATTCTCAAGTCTATAGTTTAAAATTATTTGTTAATAGTAATTTTACATGATCACAGAAAAGTCTAGATTCCAGATTTTATGTCTCACAGTGTCTCTTCTTGAATCCTGTTTACTAATTTCAAGCCAGTCTTGATAAAAGTATGTATGTATGGTGAGCACGAGATAGGGCATCCTTGTACAATTCACAAAATCATTCAAGTAATTTTTTATATTTCTGTAGTGACATGACCTGTCTCCAAGATATTTGAAATGGATCCCTCATTATGAAAAAAATTAAAGAAAAAGTCCTCGATTGAAAGGATAAGTGGATGTGTTGAACTTCAGATATTTTCCCCACACTCATTCTAGTTTTCACTATCCTGAGACATCCATGTGAAACTAGAGGGGCTTCTTCAGAAAACGCATTTAAAAAATGGAGATTAAAAAAATGTTGATACTAGAATTCCCAGTGAGTGTGATCATAACCAGTAAGTCAGAGGTAGCAGTATTAGGAAAAAGCATTTCTGTAGTATGCTAATCTGACTTTAAGATATATTTTTGAGTTAAAATGAGAATGCAAAGAATATATTTTTATTAACTCTCAAGAATATATTTGACAGTTTGAAAAGCAACTTTGAGGGGAATAAACTCTATGTTAAAGGAACATATCTAAATTTTTACTTAATTGTCGTAAGATCCAAAAACAAAATAATAATAAAAATGTCTATCTGTACCCTCCTTTTCAGTATAATGAGCCCATTTTCTAGTGTATCAAGTTTATTTTTTATTTATCTTTAACTCCTTCAAGCTATCTACAGTGTTCTTGGATCCAGTATTCTATGATTTGCTCAACATATATATTTCCATTTTTTCCAGTAATGGGAGTTATCACAAATTAGTTTTCAGTTTCACAATTAAGTTACCAAATTTGGTGGGTTCCCAAATAAATGAAAGCTTTTATGTATTCTTTCTCAGCTCTATCATAATTTCATCACATAGTAGAATTCACAATAGCCTATTTTGTTTTGATTGCAGAGGTACCAAGAAAAGTATTTCATGGGTTTCTTATGGGGCTGTGTCATTTTTCTTTTGCTGTACAACAAAGCACTCCACAATTTAATACTTTCAAACAGCAACCCCTTATTATTGCTCACAAGTCTATCAGTCAGTTAGGCATTTCCTTGGATCTGAACTAGCCTCAGCTAATTTCTACTGGACTCATTCATGACATTTATAGCCAGTTGGCAGAGTAAGGTCTGATATGCCTCCCTCATATGTTAGGGATTAGCTGGCAATCAGCATGAGTGATAGGAATGACTGAGCCATTTGTCTTCATCTAGTAGGTTCTCCGGAGAAGGCAATGGCACCCCATTCCAGTATTCTTGCTTGGAAAATCCCATGGAAGGAGGAGCTTGGTAGGCTGCAGTCTATGGGGTCGCGAAGAGTCGGACACGACTGAGCAACTTCACTTTCACTTTTCACTTTTCACTTTCATGCATTGGAGAAGGAAATGGCAACCCACTCCAGTATTCTTGCCCGGAGAATCCCAGGGACGGGGGAGCCTGGTGGGCTGCCATCTCTGGGGTCACACAGAGTCGGACACGACTGAAGCGACTCAGCAGCAGCAGCAGCAGTAGGTTCTCTAGTGTTGAATCACATAATGGCAGCAGGATTCTGAGAGGGAAGAACAATACCTAAACTCAGAACTGGTGCATCATCAGTTCTGCTACCTTCCATTGTCTACAGTGGTCACAAGGCTAATCCTCATGCAAGACAGAATAGTATAAACTCCCACTTGATGAGAAGACCAGCAAAGTCCAATTGCAAAAGGTAATTAAAATAGATGATTGAAGCAATTTTTGAAATAATCTATGACAAAGACTGAGACATCTTCCAATAAATCTTGTCATTTTACAAATCAGTACACGTCAATAAAAAATTCAACTTTCATAGAAAAATTGTGAGCATGACATTAAATTTGAATCAATGCCAAATTATAATACTAAACCAAAACTAGATTAAGCAAAATTTTGAAACCTTAGAGGTTTTAAAACAGATAAATTTTGTTTCCTCTTAGAAATTCAGAATAATGTTGATAAATTTTTTAATATATCCATTAAAATGTAGTCTTTACTACTTTACCAGAATTCACTTATGATCTTCAAATATTGTATAAGTGCTTTCTGAAAAAGGAACTTAAGTGTTATGTGGTCATGTGGAAAACAAAGTGTTTTTATTAGATGTGTATAAGAGACAGAGTATTATAAACAGAACTATTTTGAATTTTAAGGCTGAAAAAATATACAGGGCTATGGACTTGTTTAAATATCTAGCAAATAAGTGGTTTTAAGATTTTTCTCCACATTTTAAATAACAACCTAGACAATGGAAAATAAATAAAAAGAGGCCCTAATTTTTAAAAAATTTTTATTCTACATGTAGATGGTTAATTCATAGAATAGAAACATAAAGAATTGTTTTGAATTTTATTCATTGATCATATACCCTTTTTTACTTCCTCAGTCTCTTACCATAGTTAATAAATTATGACATAGATTCCTAGAGAAAGAAAAAAAAACTTGAATTAAGACAGAGGTAACGATTTCATGCTATAGTCCTGCTTTTTCTACATGTGAATCTTTTTAAGGGTCATCAAGCTTATCACCAAATGATAATAATAAGGCATATAAAGAATCCGCCTGCAGTATAAGAGAGCTGGGTTCGATCCCTGGGTTGGGAAGATCCCCTGGAGAAGGAAATGGCAACCCACTCCAGTTTTCTTGTATGAAAAATCCCATGGACAGAAGAGCCTGACGGGCTACAGTCTATGGAGTCACAAGAGTTGGACTTGACTTAGCAACTAAATCACATTATTAATATAACTGCTGAATTATACTTTCCAGATTTCTAGAAAATAAGATAATATGCCTGGGCAGACTGAGGCAAGGTTAAAGAACATGGAGTATGGCAAAGGGAAAAGCTAATATGCAGTAGAAAATAATGGCAATAGCTTGCAAGATACAATATTTAAATATTGGACTGTTAGTGAAAGAAAATGAAAGTGAAAGTTACTCAGTGTCCGACTCCTTGTGACCCCATAGACTATACAGTTCATGGCATTCTCCAGGCTAGAATACTGGATAACCTTTTGTATTGTAAATAAAACATAAGGGAATATTGCTATTATTTCGTGATCAGTATTTTTTACTTTAAATTTCACTTTATCCATTTTAATTTTATTTTTACACCACCATATTGCCTTATCCATGGGGTCACAGAGAGTGGGATACAACTGAGTGACTGAACTGAACTGATTGCCGTATTAGGAAAACAAAGCTCATACCAAGTAATTCAAGAGAGCAAATGCAGTAACTGGGTACAGTTAGTAAAAAAAGGGAAGATAAGATATAAATGGTGAAGAGCAGAGCGATTCATAACTGTAGGAAGCTGCATCCTGGGATAAGAAGAATAAAAGTACTAGGTGATATTATCAGAAGACAGAATTTAATACCACCTAGTATTGGCTTAATGCACATCAGAGGTGTCAGGTCCAAGTAAGATCATGGAAATGACACAATTATTTTAGAGACCCTAAAATGGGAGGAGAATACCTTAGTTTTTTCTTTCTCTTGCCCTACAGTCTTCCACTCAGTGGTTCCTTTTACTGAAGGTAACAGGAAGACAAAACCTGGGAATGCAGAGGCAGATAATTGATATGAGACAGGAAAAGCACATTACCAGCCACCTTCTCTATTCTCCTTTTCTACTTTCACTTTACTTGCTGTCATAAAACAGCATCATAATTAATAACTCACATTTTAGTTCAATTAGGCTAGAATTCTTGCTCTTCCATTTAGGAGAAGTGTGACTTTCAACAGACTGTTTAAAGTCTCTCAGCTTCCCTTTACTTCATCTTCTAAATGAGGGTGATAATAACAGAACATGCATCTTGGTGTTGGTTTAGGAATTAAAAGAGCTCATAAAGTGCCTGGAACAATGCTGGGGATGTAGACACCTTAATGCTGCTGCTGTTTAGTTGTTAAATTGCGCCTGACTCTGCTACCCCATGGACTGTAGCCTGTCAGGCTCCTCTGCTCATGGGATTTCCCAGGCAAGAATACTGGAGTGGGTTGCCATTTCCTTCTCCAGGGAATCTTCCAAATCCAGGGATCAAATCCACATCTCCTGCTTGGCAGGCAGATTCTTTACCACTGAGCCACTTGGGAAGCCTGCTGCTGCTGCTGCTGCTGCTGCTAAGTCGCTTCAGTCGTGTCTGACTCTGTGCGACCCCATAGGTGGCAGCCCACCAGGCTCCCCCATCCCTGGGATTCTCCAGGCAAGAACACTGGAGTGGGTTGCCATTTCCTTCTCCAATGCATGAAAGTGAAAAGTGAAAGTGAAGTCACTCAGTCGTGTCTGACTCTTCAGGACCACATGGACTGCAGCCCACCAGGCCCCTCCATCCATGGGATTTTCCAGGCAAGAGTACTGGAGTGGGTTGCCATTGCCTTCTCCGTGGGAAGCCTAAACACCTTAATATATTTCAGTTATTATTATCACCACTCTGTAAACTTTAAGATGAGTCTGAGAATGGACGCACTTTATAGGGATAAAGGTGTGATTCCAGAAAGGTTGAAGTCTTGGCTATTTATTTGCATTTATTTAATTTTTACTTATGTCTCTTAACGCTGGTCTAGTATCATAATAGAATCAACTAGTGTGTGTGTGTGTTAGTTTTTGTTGCTCAGTGACTCTTTGCAACCCATGGACTGTAGCCCACCAAGCTCTCTGTCCATGAGATTCTCCAGGCAAGAATATCGGAGTGGGTTGCCATTCCCTTCTCCAGGGAATCTTCCTGACCCAGGGATTGAACTCAGGTCTCCTGCATTGCAGGCAGATTCTTTACTGTTTGAGCCACCAGGAAAGAAGAATCAACTAGGGAACTTGTTAAAATGCATACTTAGACAACATCAGTGACAAATACACCACAGTGGAGAAGCTGAGAACACAAAGTTATATGTAAAAAGCTTTTTTGGTAATTTCTGTGCACAAAAATAGCTGAAAAACATTGCCAAAGGTGTTCAGGAACAAACAACTCTCCCTTCCTTTTCTCCCATTTATAGTAGGTGGAGGAATTCAGATTTGTACCTGATGACATGGACATTTCTACTGAGATCCAGGTAGGATTTTACTACCAAGTTGTCACAAATTTGAAACTGGCTTATGTTTTAACTTTGATGCCTCTTGTAAATTTGTTCTCCCCTTTGACTATTTCCACCTTTACTGGAGACAAAAAATACTATATTTTTGTTTTTCTTAATATCCAAGGGAGGGATAAAGTTGGCTAAGCTGACCTCACAGTATCTTGATAGTTTTTGTTGCTGTTGTTTTCAGTAGAACATTCTTTTAAAAAGAGAAAGCATACAGTATTATGGACTCAGCAACATCTTTTAAAAAATACTCTGATGAACACATACATCTGCTGAATTGGTACTGTGTTTATGTTTTTGTAGGTATACAGCTTTTTCTTTTGTTGTTGTGTTACTTTTTAATTTATATTTCCAGTTTTTCTTACATCATAGAATTTTCCATAATTGTCTCACATTTTAAAATCATACTGTTAAAAATAAGTTTTTGTATTGTTTATTAAAAACTAGAAAAAATATACCCTAAAATTGGATATTTTTAAAGTGTATAATTTTATCTGTAGTCTGAAGATGTAAATGTTTTCTACTGAGTCATATACAGGATGTTTTGTTTTAGTTTCAGCCTATCAATAACCAGTGGGACTGGACTAGCGCTTGGGTTTGTATTATGATTGCAAGAGGTCTTTCAGTGATAACCATCAGGAAACATTAAAAAAATGAAGATTTATCACTGACAGGACCTGAAAATTACGCAGCAAGCTTGGGGCTACACAGCAAGGTAGCAGGTAAAGAGCTTGAGTGCTCAAGTGTGGGGTTCTGCTCTTATTGGGGTTGAGGGTGGGAGCCTAGAATTTAAGGATCACTCTTTGTTGATGAATTTAAAACAGGAGAGAGAGAATTTAAGCCTCAGGAAGAGAAAAACAAGTGGCCCAACTGGTCAATTATGGAAATCAACCAAGATCTCTAAAACAAAGGAGCCTCAGTGTGGGAGGTAGCTGAGCTCTTTATCTAGTTATTTGGCTGGCCTGGTGTTTATTCGCGATAGCTGGCTTTGAAGAGGTTGCCCCTTTGAAGTGGATGCCACGGCAATTAAAGCTTAAGTCAGGCACTTGCATTACAAAAAAGAAAGAAAAAGCTGTCAGGATTTACACTGCACTGTGTTATCTATATTACTGCTGCATTAGAGGGATGGGGATAAAGATCTTTTCATTATGGGATATCTGAACAGTTTAGTGGAATGATTTACTCGTAAAATACCAGACTTGTCAATTAAGCTAAAAGCAAAAGATTAACAAACAGTGGTTGCATTTCATGTTTTATACAAGTTAAATGAAATTTATCATAATTAAATTAGCTTTACAGAATTCAGTCATTAAATGACCCCAAACCATGATCAAATTTAAAATATTCTATACAGTGTGCACTTTATGAGAGACTCCAAAAGGAATCAAGTTGGGCTCAATTATGTATCAGAGTTTGCTCTACAAATTATAGCTTGAATTATTTCCTTTCTCTTCACTTGAAATAAATTGGAACTGATGAAGTAGTTTTGAATTTATTCTCATTTTTCAGGCATTGCTAGAACTTGGGTTAACCACTTGCATTTTTTAATTCAACTTTCCCCATAACATTGACAGCTTTCAAAATATGTTTTCTTCAACCATTTTTCATCTGAAGTACTGAGTCTTTTATGAAGACCCAAATAAATGTTGTGGTGAAGAATAAGATTCTAGTTGCCCCAAAGATCATGATTGTTACCCCACCTTCTCTTTCTCATGGAAGATTCAGCAAAACCTTTGTTTCCTAAGGGTTTTACAAACAATTGTGAAATCACTATGTTTCAACCGGTTGTCCTCTTTCAATGTTCACACACTCTTTATTTAACTCCACCCTTTACACCCTCCTATCACTATCCAGGACAGCAGTCTAGAAAACTTTAGCCCTAGAAAAACTTTAGCAAGAGATTCAGATCTTTTCCTTTGTTTCTGCCTTCCCTCTATTTATAGTAACAGAAGGTTTGGTACCTTCTCAAATACTTTTGACACATCTTTACATGCTCGCCATTTTAAGAATTTTATTTTTTCTATTTCACTTCAGAAATATTCAGACTGAGACAAAATGAAATATTTTTAGTTAGAATTATTCTACTTCTAATATATAAAATAATCTTAATTCATCTTTCTTCTTGTAAAACTGAGAAGTGATTCTTCTCTAGTAAGCACACTCTGTGCTATTCTCATAAAATTCACTGGTTACTAATTGTCTATAAGATTAAATGAAAATTTTCTGACTAATATCAAGATTATCTACAAAATGGCTTTATTTATTTTTCTAACCTACATCACAGTTATTTTGCTGATAGTGCCTAGATTGTAGTTTCCATTTTATATTTGATGCTTTTATATTATTTGTGCTAAAACTTCCCTCTTACCAGAAAAAGTCATGTCATCCCCTTAATTTTGCTATTTCATGTCTTAACTATACTTTGAGAAAATATTTAAATATGAGCTCCTCTAAGCAGATGACACCACCCTTATGGCAGAAAGTGAAGAGGAACTAGAAAGCCTCTTGATGAAAGTGAAAGAAGAGAGTGAAAAAGTTGGCTTAAAGCTCAACATTCAGAAAACTAAGATCATGGCATCTGGTCCCATCACTTCATGGGAAATATATGGGGAAATAGTGGAAACAGTGTCAGACTTTATTTTTTGGGGCTCCAAAATCACTGCAGATGGTGATTGCAGCCATGCAATTAAAAGACACATACTCCTTGGAAGGAAAGTTATGACCAACCTAGATAGCATATTCAAAAGCAGAGACATTGCTTTGCCGACTAAGGTCCATCTAGTCAAGGCTATGGTTTTTCCAGTGGTCATGTATGGATGTGAGAGTTGGACTGTGAAGAAAGCTGAGCACCGAAGACTTGATGCTTTTGTGTTGGAGAAGACTCTTGAGAGTCCCTTGGACTGCAAGGAGATCCAACCAGTCCATTCTGAAGGAGATCAGCCCTGGAATTTCTTTGGAAGGAATGATGCCAAAGCTGAAACTCCACTACTTTGGCCACTTCATGTGAAGAGTTGACTCATTGGAAAAGACTGATGCTGGGAGGGATTGGGGGCAGGAGGAAAAGGGGACAACAGAGGATGAGATGGCTGGATGGCATCACCGACTCGATTGAGGTGAGTTTGAGTGAACTCCGGGAGTTGGTGATGGACAGGGAGGCCTAGCATGCTGCAGTTCATGGGGCTGTAAAGAGTTGGACACGACTGAGTGACTGAATTGAACTGAACTGAACTTAATTGAAGATATCTTAAGAGAAAAACAAGTACTATTTATATTAATATTGGTAGTAGAATTCTGATTTCACAGTTGAGAAAAGGAGACTGAAATATTGTAATTTTCTATTATAAAGCTACCAAGAACTTTTACTGTTTCTGAAACATATTTTCCTCAAATATATAAATTCATGTAATGATAAACCTAAAGTTTCTGAGAAGTATAAATCAATTTTTTTATCCATTGCAACAACTTTCCCAGAGTTCAGGCCATTAAGGAAATGTCATTTGGATTCCTGGCCAAATTAATCTTTGCACCAAGCAATTCTTCACACTACAGCTAGGGTTATGGTTGTAAGATTTAAATATGATTGTAACATTCCATAACTTTTGACACTTGAGTGATTCCACATTATTGCAATATGGATTTCAATTTGTTAACGTGGCTTACAAGTCTTTGAGGATATTTTATCCTTTTTAACTCACTTTCACTCCTCTCCTTCAGAGCCACCTCTTGAGTTCTACAACTCTATGTTCACCAAACTTCTGTAGTTGTCCTAACATCGTATGCTCTTTCAGTGCTGAGTTTGGCATATCCTTTTCTCTTAATTTAGAACATCATTTTTCCTGACTCTCACAACAATCTTTGTCTAACTCAAGGTTTTTTTTCAAATCCTAAGGCTAGATATCACTTCAATTTATGTTATTAAGTCTTTCTAAATATGATAATACTGTACTTCCATTATCATAATTATTGCATACTCGATTGTAGTTTCTAGTTGCTCATCTGTATCCCTAGTATAATATTTTTTCACTATGTCCAGCTAACATATATTGATTGAGCTTTATTGTTTGATTACTGCTTTAAATATGGGGGAGGGTATCCTCACACAACCAAGCAACAAGGACAGCCGACTGTCCTATGATTCAACTCTATTCTAACATGCTCCATCTGGAAATACCACCAGATTCTGAAACCATTTACCTCAGATTGGGACTTGAACCCAGGTGCTGGGACTTGAACCCAGCCAAAGCCCACAGTCTGCCAAGTGAGATCAGAGACCTAATGAAGTTCTGTTTCTTGATGTCTCATTGCAGAAAGAATTCAGTGAGAGACAAAGTGATAGATAAGAAGTAGATTTATTCAGAGAGAAACATACTCCACAGAGTATGTGTGTGTGTGTTGAGTGTGGTGGCCTCAAAATGTGGTGAAATTAGTTTTTATGGATTTGGTAATTTCATAGGTTAATGAGGGGGAGGGTTATTTTCGGGAAGGGGTGGAGATTTACAGGAATTAGGCCACTTGTCCACTTTTTGGTCTTTTGATGGTGCCTTGGAACTGTCATGGTGTCTCTGGGTATGTCATTTAGCATGCTCATTGAGGATCCATATTTGGTCAGAGGTTGACTTGTCTGCATCTTGGACCCATTTTATTCTAAATGGTTTATGTTGTGTCCTTAAGTGTGTTAGTCACACAGTTGTGTCCAACTCTTTGCGACCTCATGCCCACCAAACTTCTCTGTCCATGGAATTCTCTAGGCAAGAATACTGGAGTGGGTTATCATTTCCTTCTTTAGGGGATCTTTCCAACTCAGAGATTTGACCCGGGTCTCCTGCATTGCAGGCAGATGTTGTGCTCTTAGGTTATGTCATTTTTTTCAACAGTTGTGCCTTGTACCCTCCCTCCTGTTTCAGTTCTACAAGTTAAGGGCTCAGCTTCATAAGACTGCCTTAACTTCAGTTGCCAATCACAAACCCACATTGTTATCCTGTGCTTCTGACTCACTGACTATAGACTGGAGAATCCCACAACATGCTCCTGGAGTTTGGTAAATTTCCTAGAATTGCTCACAGAACTAAGAATACCTATTTATTCACTAGACTCTTGGTTCACTACAAGGAATTGGTGGCATTAGTAATTCAATGGCCATAAACTTGGGCAAACTCTGGAGAATGGTGAAGGGCAGGGGAGCCTTGCAAAAAGTCAGACATGACTCAGTGACTGAACAACAGTCAGTGAACCCACAGCCAGATGAAGAGATAAATAAGGTGAACAAACAAAGGTACTTCTATCCTCATGGAGTTTGGGACCTGGGACAATGATATGTGGAATTGTTCTGAACTCCTCTTTTTGACTATTTTTAATGGAGACTTCATTACATAGACAAAATTGATTGAATCATCACTCTAGGCAGACATGTTCCCAGGGAGCATTGCTAGAAAAGTAGGTTTAAAAAAGAGAGAGAGGGAGAGAAGTTTAATTGGATCAAAACTAGGAAAACACAAAGTGGGCAAATTTTATCATAAACATCCCCAGCACTTATGTCAAAACCCAGCTGAGAGAATCTCTGTTCTAGTGAGAGAACTAATTCTTAGGTAGGTTAATAAGGAGTCTGGGGCCTTCAAAGAGAAATGGGTCCAGGGCCCTCAAGAAGGAGAAAAGGACAAACTTTTTTTTTTTCCTACATTCCTTAGTCTTAATCAATAAGAGATTATTTTCTTTAAGCCCAGAGCTAATGATTACACAATAAAACAACTCTTCTTAAACTCTGTACTAAAGATTATATAATAGCAATGTATCTTGCTCAAGGACAGAATACATGTTTCTCTTTTTTCACAGGAACCTTCTGACTAATCTTGTTATCTTAAGATGCTGTAGGAGCTGGTCTGGTAAGATCTTTCTATTTTTAGTTCTAGTCTTGTTTATTTAAGATGTATGTTGTAGGAGTGGGTCTGGTAAAAGTATATAAGGCCTTGATAAGACTAGGGAGACACTCTCCATCTCCCTTCTCATGTCTATATCAGAAGCATTCTCTGTCCTTTTTCACTTTAATAAAACTCTGCTATGCAAAAGCTCTTGAGTGATCAAGCATGGTCCCTGGTCCTGAAGCTAAATCTTCTTTGGAGATCACGAATCCAGCATCATAAGCTAGGAACATTCTTTAAGCCCTGGGCAGAGTTGGGAATGCCTCCTTTTTTGGTTCTTTTTTCATCCTGCTCAATCTTCTTTGTTTGCACTTATCATATTACATGAACAGTCTATTGAACAACCTCCTCAATAGATTGAAAGGCCTGAGAGCTATACATTCCTATATGATGTGTGAGTGAGACTGAGTGCCCCTAAAACTGAGTTCTCTTACTGTGTTTGTGATTAACCTCTCTACTCAGAACTTTATTCCTTTTCTTGAGCCACCCCTATTGCCTTTAGAATTGAAAAGTATCAAAGAAAAGAGAGGATTTAAACCAAGCAGGACCCCATGGGGCTTTCCTGGGTACAAAAACCTCTCTGTGTCCCCTATTTCTTGTTTGTAGGGGAAAAAAAGAAAAAAAACCTTTAGTCTCTTAGGCCTTCCCAGAGTTCCATAGAGCAGGCACAGGCAGTTAATGATTAAGAAACAGAGTCATAGAACTCCTAGTTCCTCTGGAAGGGATGTAAGTAACAATCCAATGCATATCTCTGAGTTGTTCTAGAGAAATTAAGATACCACCCCTGCCCTTAGAGGAAGATGCTGGTTGCATGCTGACCACAAAACACAGACCTCAGACTGGTTGAAACCAGGAAGTTGAGATTCCTGAAACATCATCCTGTCACCTTACCGCCAACCAGTCAGAAGAAGGCCAAGCATCCTATGATCCTCTCTCCTAACACTGTCCCTGAAAACCATTGCCTGAAAGCCACCAGGGGGTTGGTATTTTGAACATGAGTTTTCCATTCTCCTTGTTTGTGCCTTGCAAGGATACCCTTAATTTGCTGTAAAAACCCAGTATCAGAGTGGTACCAAGCTCAGGTTCAGCTGCTTACCACTTGAAAGCCAATACTGGCAAGATGAGTGTTGGTTGGAAAGGAAAAGACAATAGCATCATCTTTTAGGATTTGAAATAGCTCAACTGAAATTCCATCACCTCCACTAGCTTTGTTCATAGTGATGCTTTCTAAGGCCCACTTGACTTCACTTTCTAGGATGTCTGGCTCTAGATGAGTGATCATGCCATCGTGATTATCTGGTTCATGAAGATCTTTTTTATATAGTTCTTCTATGTATTCTTGCTACCTCTTCTTAATATTTTCTGCTTCTGTTAGGTTGATACCATTCCTGTCCTTTATTGAGCCCATCATTGCATGAAATGTTCCCTTTTTCTAATTTTCTTTAAGAGATCTCTAGTCTTTCCCATTCTATTATTTTCCTCTATTTCTTTACATTGATCACTGAGGAAGGCTTTCTTATTTCTCCTAGCTATTCTTTGGAAGTCTGCATTCAAATGGGTGTATCTTTCCTTTTTCCTTTTGCTTTTCACTTTTCTTTTCTCAGCTATTTGTAAGGCCTCCTCAGATAGCCATTTTGCTTTTTTGCTTTGAGTACTTTTTGCATTGATCCTTGTACAGGAAACAGGGATCAAGACCATCCCCATGAAAAAAGGCTATTCAGGTATGATTTAAATCACATCCCCAATGGGTATACAGTGGATGTGATGAATAGATTCAAGGGATTAGATCTTGTATACAGAGTGCCTGAAGAATCACGAATGTGGTTTCTAATATTGTACAGGAGGTGGTGGCAAAAACCATTCAAAGAAAAAGAAAGGTAAGAAGACAAATTGGTTTTCTGACACATAGCTGAGAATAGAAAAGAAATGAAAGGCAAAGGTGAAATCTAAAGATATACTTAACTGAATGCAGAGTTCCAAAGAATAGCAAGGAGAGATAAGACAGCCTTCTTAAATGAACAATGTAAAGAAGAGGAAAACAATAGAATGGGAAAGACTACAGATCTATTCAAGAAAATTGGAGCTACCAAGGGAACATTTCATGAAAAAGTAGGCACAATAAAGGAAAGAAACAGAAAGGACCTAACAGAAGTAGAAGAGACTAAGAAGAGGTGGCAAGAATACACAGAAAAACTATACAATGAAACCTTAATGACCGAGATAACTAGGATGGTGTGGTCACTCACCTAGAGCCGTACATCCTGGAATGTGAAGTCATGTGAGCCTTAGGAAATATTACTATGAACAAACTCAGTGGAGGCAATGTAATTCCACCTGAGATAATTCAAATCCTAAAAGACATGTTATTAAAGTACTGCATTCAATGGGCCAGCAAATTTGGAAAACTCAGCAGTGGTCACAGGACTGGAAATGGTCAGTTTTTTTCCAATGCCAAAGAAGAGAAACGCCAGAGAATGTTCAAACTACAGCATAATTGTGTTAATTTCACATGCTAGCTAGGTAATGCTCAAAATTCTTCAAGCTAAGCTTCAACAGTACATGAACTGAGAACTTTCAAATGCTCAAGATGGATTTAGAAAAGGCAGAGGAAACAGAGATCAAATTGCCAACATCAGTTGGATCATCGAAAAAGCAAGAGAGTTCCAGGAAAACATCTACGTAGGCTTCATTGACTATGCCAAAGTCATTGATTGTGTGGATCACAACAAACGGTGGAAAATTCTTGTTGTTGTTGTTCAGATACTCAGTCATGTCCAACTCTTGTGACCCCATGGACTGTAGCATGCCAAGCTTCCCTGTCCTTCATTATTTCCCAAACTCATTATTTGCTCAAACTCATGTCCATTGAGTCGGTGATGTCATCCAACCATCTTATCCTCTGTCACACATTCCTCCTCCTGCCTTCAGTCTTTCCCAGCATAAGGATCTTTGCCACTGAGTCCGCTTTTCACATCAGGTGGCCAGGCCAAAGTACTGGAGCTTCAGCTTCAGTATCAGTCCTTCCAATGAATATTTAGTGTTGATTGCCTTTAAATTTGACTGATTTGATGTCCTTGCTGTCCAAGGGACTCTCAAGAATCCTCCAGTACCATAGTTCCAAGGAATCAATTCTTTGGCTCTCAGCCTTTTTTATCATCCAGCTCTCACATCCATATATGACTACTGGAAAAAAGCATAGCTTTGACAATACAGACCTTTGAAAGCAAAGTAATTTCTCTGCTTTTTAATACACTGTCTAGGTTGTCATTGCTTTTCTTCCAAGGAGCAAGCATCTTTTAATTTCATGGCGGCAGTTGAGAGTTCAGAGTGATTTTAGAGCTCCCCACAATAAAGTCTGTCACTGTTTCCATTGTTTCCCCATCTCTTTGCTGTGAAGTAATGGTACAAGAGGCCATGATTTAGTTTTTTGAATGTTCAGTTTTAAGCCAGCTTTTTCACTCTCCTCTTTCACCTTCATCAAGAGGCCCTTTAGTTCCTCTTCACTCTGCCGTAAGGGTAGTGTCATCTGTATACCTGATGTTATTGGTATTTCTCCTGGAAAACTTGATTCCAGCTTGTGCTTCATCCAGCCTGGCATTTCACATGATGTACTCTTCATATAAATTAAATAATCAGGAAAGCAACTACAGCCTTGATGTGCTCCTATCCCAATTTTGAACCAGTCCATTGTTCCATGTCTGGTTCTAACTGTTGCTTCTTGACCTGAAGACAGGTTTCACAGGTGGGTGCTAGGGTTTCTGGTATTCCCATCTCTTTAAAAATTTCCACAATTTGCTGTAATCCTCATTGCTCAGTTGGTAAAGAATCTGCCTGCAATGCAGAAGACCTGGGTTCGATTCCTGGGTGGGAAAGTTCCCCTGGAGAAGGAAATGGCAATCCTTTCCCATATTCTTGCCTGGAAAATCCCACAGACAGAGGAGCCTGGTGGGCTACAGTCCATGGGGTAACAAGAGTCAGATATGACTTAGCAACTAAACCACCACCACCATTCAGTCAAAGGCTTTAATATAGTCAATGGAGCAGAAGTAGATGTCTTTCTGGAATTCTCTAGCTTTTTCAATGATCCAACAGATATTGGCAATTTGATCTCTCATATCTCTGCCTTTTCTAAATCTACCTTGTACATCTGGAAGTTCTCACTTCATATACTACTGAAGCCTAGATTGAAAGATTTTCAGCATTACTTTGATAGCATGTGAAATGAGTGAAATTGTTCAGGAGTTTGAGCATTCTTTGGCATTGCCCTTCTTTGGGATTGGAATAAGAACTGACCTTTTCCAGTTCTGTGGCCACTACTGAGTTTTGTAATTTGCTGGCATACTGAGTGCAGCACTTTCACAGCATCATATTTTAGGATTTGAAATAGCTCACCTGGAATTCCATCACCTCTGCTAGCTTTGTTTGTAGTGATACTTCCTATGGCCCCCTTGATCTCATACTCCAGGATATCCTGCTCTAGGTGAGTGATCATACCATCGTCATTATCCAGGTCATTGAGATCTTTTCTGGTATAGTTCTGGGTGTTCTTGCCACCTCTTCTTAATATCTTCTGCTTCCATTAGGTCCATACTATTTCTGTCATTTATTGTGCCCATCTTTTCATGAGATGTCCCTTCAGTATCTCTAATTTTCTTGAAGAGCACTCTAGTGTTTCTCATTCTTTTGTTTTCCTTTATTTTTTTGCATTGTTCACTTAGGAAGCCTTTCTTATCTCTCCTTGCTATTCTTTGGAATCCACATTCAAATAGGTATATCTTTCCTTTTCTCCTTTTCCTTTCACTTCTCTTCTTTTCTCAGCTCTTTGTAAGGCATCCTTAGGCAACCATTTTGTGTTTTTGCATTTGTTTTTCTTAGAGATGTTTTTGAACACTCCCTCCTGTACAATGCTGCAAACCTCTGTCCATAGTTCTTCAGACACTGTCTATCAGATCTAATCCCTTGAATCTATTTCTTACTTCTATTGTATAATCATAAGGGATTTGATTTAGGTTATACCTGAATGCCTAGTGGTTTTCCCTATGTTTTTCTATTTAAGTCTGAATTTGGCAATAAGTAGTTCATGATCTGAGCCATAGTCAGCTCCTGATCTTGTTTTTGCTAACTGTATAGAACTTCTTCATCTTCAGCTACAAAAAATATAGTCAATCTTATCTTGGTATTGACTATCTGGTGATATCCATGTGTAGAGTTGTCTCTTGTGTTGTTGGAAGAGGATGTTTGCTATCACCAGGCATTCTTTTGGCAAAACTCTGTTAACCTTTGCCCTGCTTCTTTTTGTACTTCAAGGCCAAACTTTCCTGTTACTTATGTGTCTCTTGACTTCCTACTTTTGCATTCCAATCACCTATGATGAAAATAATATCTTTTTTTTGATGTTGGTTCTAGAAGGTCTTGTATGTTTTCATAGAACCATTCAACTTCAGCTTCTTCAGCATTGATGGTTGGGGTGTAGACTTGGATTACTATGATACTGAATGGTTTGCCTTGGAAACAGAGATCATTCTGTCATTCTTGAGACTGGACTCATGTACTGCATTTCAGACTCTTTACTGCATAGGACTCTGCTTTCACAACCAGACACACCTCAGATGGGCATTGTTTCTGTTTTGGCTCAGCCTCTTCATTCCTTCTGGAGCTTATTTCTCTGCTCTTCTCCAGTAACTTATTGGACACCTACCAACCTGAGGGGGTTCATCTTTTAGTGTCATATCTTTTTGCCTTTTTGTACTGTTCATGGAGTCTCAAGGCAAGAATGCTGAAGTGGCTTGCCATTCCCTCCTCCAGTGGAACACGTTTTATCAGAACTCTTCACCATGACCCATCTATCTTGGCCTACATGGCATGGTTCATAGTTTCATTGAGTTAGAAGCTTGATCCATGTGATCAATTTGTTTAGTTTTCTCTGATTGTGGTTTTCATTCTGTCTGCCCTCTGATGGATGAGAATAAGAGGCTTGTGTAGGCTTCCTGATGGAAGGGATGGGCTATGGATCTAGTTTTGGTAGGCAAGGCCATGCTGAGCGAGTTTTTTTTTTTTTTTTTAACAGAAGTATTTTATTATTATTATTATTTTTTACTTTACAATATTGTATTGGTTTTTCCATACATCAACTTGAATCTGCCACGGGTGTACACATGTTAAACCATCCTGAAACCACCCCCCCTCAACCTCCCTCCCTGTACCATCCCTCTGGGTCATCCCAGTGCACCAGCCCCAAGCATCCTGTATCCTGCATTGAACCTGGACTGGTGACTCATTTCTTATATGATATTATGCATGTTTCAATTTCATTCTTCCAAATCATCCCACCTTCTCCCTCTCCCACAGAGTCCAAAAGACTGTTTTATACATCTGTGTCTCTTTTGCTGTCTCACATTAACCCAATTTTTGGCTGATGGGTGGGGCAGTGTGGTAATGGCACTAATGGACAACTCTTTCAAAGGACTTATGAAAGGATGCTGGGTGTCTCAGGACTATTGTAGTCAATGCCTCTGACCATGTGGCAGGCCACACCTCTACCAGCGGCTCTCAGGCATACACAGACAAGTCTGGCTCAATATTTTGTGGGGTCACTGTTCCTTTTTCCTGGGTCCTGTTGCACACAAGGGTTTGTTTGTGCCTCCAAGAGTCTCTGTTTACCCAGTCCTGTGGAAGTTCTGTAATCAGATTCTGCTGACCTTCAAAGTCAGATTCCCTGGGGATTCTCAGTCTCTTTGCTGGATTCCCAGTTTGGGAAGTAGGTTTTGGGGCCTAGAACTTTTTGCAGCAGTTTGAGAATTTCTTTGCTATATTGTTCTCCCGTTTGTGAATCGCCTGCCCAGAGACTCTATAGTGGAGCTAATGACAATCTCCTTCACAAAGCCTTATGGTACACACTGCACCTTCCAGGACTGATGCTGCCAGAGCCTCTGTCTCTTAAAGAGATAGGAAAATTCTTAAGGAGATAAGAATACCAGACCACCTTACTTGTCTCCTTAGAAACCTGTGTGCATGTCAAGAAGCAACAGTTAGTACCAGACATGGAACAATGGACTGGTTCCAATTTGGGAACGGAGTACGTCAAGCCTGTATATTGTCATCCTGCTTATAAAACTTATATGCAGATTACATCATGCAGAATGCAGGGCTGGATGAAGCACAAGCTAGAACCAAGATTGCCTGGATAAATATCAATAACCTCAGATATGCAGATGACACCACCTTTATGGCAGAAAGTGAAGAGGAAGTAAAGAGCCTCTTGATGAAAGTGAAAGAGTAGAATGGAAAAGCTGGTTTATAACTCAACATTCAAAAAGCTAAGATCGTGGCATCTGGCCCATTGCTTCATAGCAAATAGATGGGGAAACAATGGAAACAGTGACAGTCTTTATTTTCTTGGGCTCCAAAATCACTGTGGATGGTGACTACAGTCATGAAATTAAAAGACACTTGCTCCTTGGAAGAAAAGCAATAACAAATCTAGGCAGTGTGTTAAAAAGCACAGACATCACTTTGTTGACAAAGGTCATTGTGCTCAAAGCTATAGCTTTTCCAGTAGTCATGTATGGATGTGAGAGTGGGACAATAAGAAGGGTGAGTGCCAAAGAACTGACTCCTTGGAACTGTGGTACTGGAGGAGACTCTTGAGAGTTCCTTGGACTGCAAGGAAATCAATCCAGTCAATCTCAAAGGAAATCAACTCTGAATATTCATTTGAAGGACTGATGCTGAAGCTGAAGCTCCAATACTCGGGCCACTTCATGTGAAGAGCCAATTCACTGGAAAAGACGCTGATGATGGAAAAGATTGAAGGTAGGAGGAGAAAGGGATGATAGAGGATGAGATGGTTGAATGGCATCAGTGATGCAATGGGCATAAGTTTGAGCAAACTATGGAAAATAGTGAAGGACAGAGAAACCTGGCATACTGCAGTACATGGGGTTGCAAGGAGTTGGACACCACTGAGCAACTGAACAGCAAAAACAATGAGACTCTTGAGACTTCCTAGGACAACAGGGAGATCAAAGCAGTCAATCTTAAAGGAAATAATCCATGAATATTCACTGGAAGGACTGATGCTGAAGCAGAAGTTCCAATACTTTGGCCTCTTGATGGAAAGTGCCAACCCACTGGAAGAAACCCTGATACTGGAAAATATTGAGGATAGTAGGAGAAGGTAGTGAAGAGGATGAGATGGTTGAATGACATTATTGACTTGATGGATATGAATTTGAGCAAACTCTGTGAGATAGTGAAGGGAAACCTGGCGTGCTGAAGTCCATGGGGCTGCAGCATTGAACAGGACATAGTGACTGAACAAAACAACATCTGCATCTCCCTCAGTATGCTGTAAGTTCCTTGTGGGAGTTGGAAGCAATACTCATTTCTAGTAAATAATACAGTGCTTATCATATGGCTCTGTATTATCATATGGCTGGGCTTCCCCAGTGGCTCAGAGAATAAAGGGTTTGCTTGCAATGCAGGAGACCCTGATTCGATCCCTGGGTTAGGAAGGTTCCCTTGAGAAGGAAATGGGAACCCACTCCAGTATTCTTGCCTGGAGAATTCCATGGACAGAGGAGCCTGGCGAGCTACAGTCCATGGGGTCGCAAAGAGTTGGACACAACTGAGTGACTTCACTTTATCATATGGCTGGCATGTTACAAACATTTTTTCTGAGTACCCTAAAAATTAATGTAACATAGAATCTCTAGATCAAAACTTAAGGAGTTTAATGATCAAGAGTGCTGTAATTCTTTTCCTACACTATTTTATTTAGACTATGATGTTTTTGGTTCTGCATAGGCTTATGATCTCACTGATGACAAGGCTCAGTTGGAGATAAATGGCTATAGACAGGAACTGATGCTGTTCTATTTTGGCACAAACAAAAATTGTAACTTGAAGTTAATAAGTGATAAGGTTTAAGAGTTAGTTAATAAGTCAAATTAGAATAAAGGGGCTTTGAAATTATTTATAATTCATTGATATGACATTCATTTTACTTCTTTTCTAATTATCTACAATAGATTGTGGCACAAAACTGAAAGATACAAGTAAACAATTCTTTATTATTAAAAAGTTCAAACCATTTCATCTGGATTAAAAAAAAATAATGTTACTCTGAAAATATTTCTTTGTCAGTGACAGGAAACTCAACTCTACTGTTCTGTTTTTATTTAGCCATCTGTCTTGTTTTACATTTTCAAATTATTCAGACTAGAAATCATAAGGTGTTATTTGTTAAATAGCATCCACCTGATGATTCTGATTTTCTTCAGCTTTAAAGTGTCACCCAAGATGGTGTCACCATAACATATTTAGATGCTGTCACCACATCCTTCCAATATATCACATACTATAAATGTTCATTTTCTATTCTTACTCTTTATCCTGTTCCTTTTTATCACCTTCTTGTCAAGTTTCCATGGGAACTCTAATGGAAAAAAAAAGTAATGATAAATTTTCTAGATGTACCAGTTTACTAATATTTTCACTGTGGGGTTTAATGCTGAGAGAGTTTTTACCTCATCACAGATATGGATGTACATTCTTTAAAGGAATAAGATGGTATATTCCACATGAGATTGAAAAATTTTTCCCCTTTCTTATGCAACTGAATTATTTAACCTAGCTTTATGTGAAACTATTTGACTGTAACCATTTATACGTTTATGAAATGTGATATATACCTTCACTGATTTCAGTAGTTTTGATTGTTTGCTTCTATTCATTACTCTAATGTTAGGAAAGTGTTAGTCACTCAATCGTGTCTGACTCTTTGTGACCACATGGCCTGTAGCCCACTAGGCTCCTCTGTCCATGGAATTCTCCAGGCAAGAATATTGAAGTGGGTTACCATTTCCTTCTCCAGGGAATCTTCCCAACCTAGGGACTGAACCTGGGTCTCCTGCATTGCAGACAAATTCTTTATCATCTGAGCCACTAAAAGCAAAAGTAACAAATAAGGAAAGCCTTGGGAATTTTCGTATGACAAAGTAGTAGTGGTGTGACAGTTAATCGCAGAAGCGATTAATTTTAGAAAAATTTAATCTCTCTAACACTGCTTTTCTAATATTGCAAATTATCCATATCTACAAAGTAAAATTCATTAGAAATCAAAACAAAAAACAAGATGGCATTACAAGTCTGTGAAATGATGCTTGCTTTTAAACTACGTTGTTACTTCTGTTTTCTCCTCTACTAACCTTCCAAAGGTTTTTATTCATAAATGAAAAGCATATAAAATTACATTTCATAAGTCTAACTTCCCATGAAAAAGCAAAAAACAAAAAACAAAAAAAACAACCCAAAAAGTAATGACAAAGGCAGATCAAAAAATCCTCATTTAATGAAGTATCTAAGAGAAATTAAAAAAATAATATTGTAGATTAATTAATAAAGGCAGATCACCTATTTTCCCACATTTTTACTTGTATGGAGAGTCTATTTTTGACAATTAAAAATAAAAAAATATTTGTCAGTTGGAGCTTTCCTGGTGGCTCAGATGGTAAAGTATCTGCCTACAATGCAGGAAATCATTACTTTGCTTCATAAAACAAATATCTTATTAAAATTGCCTGAAGCAGAATTCATTTGAATCTTCAGTTAAACAACAGCAGAGCCCACTTGCTTTCCAATCAAGCCCGAGACATTTTCTGATTGAAATATCAAAGATTTTACCTGAGTCTGCCACCACCAACTGGAACACAACAGAGGCAATAGAGGTTAATGAGCTCCTCTGTGGAGAAGGAGGGTTTAAATCCAGTTAAGGGCTTTCCTTGTGGCTCAGCTGGTAAAGAATCCACCTGCAATGTGAGAGACTGGGGCTCGATCCCTGGGTTGGGAAGATCCCCTGGAGAAGCGAAAGTCTACCCACTCCAGTATTCTGGCTCTGGAGAATTCCATGGACTGTACAGTTCCATGGGTTCACAAAGAGTCAGACACGACTGAGTGACTTTCAAACTTCACACAAGGGACTTCCCACGTGGTGACAATGTTTAAGAATCTCTCGGCCAACATAGGAGATGCAAGAGACAAGGATCCAATATCTAGGTTGGGGAAGATCCTCTGGAGAAGGAAATGGCAATCCGCTCCAGTATTCTTAGAGAATCCCATGGACAGAGAAGCCTGGTGGGCTCTAGTTCATAGGATTGCAAGGACTCAGACACGACTGGGTGACTGTGCACAGCATGAACACATGCACATATGCAAGAGTTTCCTATAGTGTGTTCCAAAAAATCCTAATTTCCTAGACTTTTAGCTTTAGCATCAGTTCTTCCAATGAATATTCAGGGTTCATTTCTTTTAGGATTAACTAGCTTGATCTCCTTGCTGTCCAAGAGACTCTCAGGAGTCTTCTCCAGCACCACAGTTCAAAGGCATTAATTCTTTGGTGTTCTGCTTTCTTTTTGGTCTAGCTCTCACAACTTTATGTAACCACTGAAAAGACCATAGACTAGATTATATGGACAAAGGCAGAGTAATATCTCTGCTTTTCAATACACTGTCTAGGTTGTCACAGCTTTCCTCTCAAGAAGCAATCATCTTCTGATTTCATGGCTGCATTCACCATCTGCAGTGATTTTAAAGTCCAAGAAGAGGAAATCTATCACTACTTCCACATTTTCCCATTCTATTTGCCATGAAGTGATAGAGTCAGACTTCATTTTGGGGGGCTCCAAAATCACTGCAAACGGTGACTGCAGCACTGAAATTAAAAGACACTTACCCCTTGGAAGGAAAGTTACCACCAACCTAGATAGCGTATTCAAAAGCAGAGATATTACTTTGTCAACAAAGGTCCGACTAGTCAAGGCTATGATTTTTCCAGTGGTCATGTATGGATGTGAGAGTTGGACTGTGAAGAAAGCTGAGTGCAGAAGAATTGATGCTTTTGAATTGTGGTGTTGGAGAAGACTCTTGAGAGTCCCTTGGACTGCAAGGAGATCCAACCAGTCTTTCCTAAAGGAGACTAGTCCTGGGCATTCATTGGAAGGACTGATGCTGAGGCTGAAACTCCAGTACTTTGGCCACCTCATGCGAAGAGCTGACTCATTGGAAAAGACCCTGATGCTGGGAGGGATTGGGGGCAGGAGGAGAAGGGGACGACAGAGGGTGAGATGGCTGGATGGAATCACCGACTCGATGGACATGAGTTTAAGTGAACTCTGAGAGTTGGTGATGGACAGGGAGGCCTGGTGTGCTGCAATTCATGGGTTCGCAAAGAGTCAGATACAACTGAGCGACTGAACTGAACTGAACTGAAGAGAGCCAGATGCCACAATCTTAATTTTTTTAATATTTAGTTTTAAGCTGGCTTTTTTACCCTCCTCTTCACCCTCATCGAGAGGCTCTTTAGTTCCTCTTTGCTTTCTACCATTAGACTGGAATCATCCGCATATCTGAGGTTGTTGATATTTATCCTACCTATCTTGATTCCAGTTGGTAACTCATCTGGTCCTCTTTCTCATGATATGCTCAGCATATAGGTTAAATAAACAGGGTGACAACAGACAGCCCTGTCATACTTCTTTCTCAGTCCTAAATCAATCAGTTGTTCCATACGTGGTTCTAACTCTTAGAACAATAACTGATTAGAACCCAGTTAGAGATGTTGTCTAGGAGAGTTTTAAAATCAAGAACAACATTTATGCTGGTGATGTGGATTTGAGAACCATTAGCCTATTTGTAATTATTAACTATACAGGAAATTATTAAATATCGGGCCAGGGAGACCAGAGTATAAAAAGAGGATCGGAGACTACAATGCTGGAGAGTATCAGTGTTTACTAGGATAAATTCTAAGTATTTCTCCTTTTCTATAGTAGCTTTGCTCTATAGATTTTTAAAAATTAATCTATTTTTTAATTGGAGGATAACTGCTTTACAGTGTTGTGTTGGTTTCTGCTGTACAGCAATGCGAATCAGCCATAATTATACACATACAATAAGATTTCAAAGGCAACATGAAAAGGCATGAATCAGGTATGTAGAGGAAAACAATAAAAATTAGGAAAAGATCATTTTTAATAATAAATAATATTGCATTCTAGGTAACAGTTTGATATATGTTGACATCAGTTCAGTTAAGTTCAGTTCAGTCTCTCAGTCGTGTCCAACTCTTTGGGGTCAAATGACAAAAAGAACACAAGCATATATTTAAAAAAGGAATTACTGAATTATTAGAATGTTACACATTGACACATGATTTTTCTAGAATCATTCCTAATTTATTAGAGCAGATCAAAGTTAAATAGTGTTTTCTTGTCTACACCACTTTTGTATGCATGTGTGTATAAAATATGCTTGTGAATGCATTAAATTATTTTTAATAATCAACTTATACAGAAGTCTGATTCTATTATAATCAGGGTCAATTATTATGCTATGGTAGTTAGTAGTAGCAAAGTGTGTTTATAAAATATTAAAAAGGCTCCCAGGGACTTACACTATATTCATTAATTTTTTAAAGTTATAATTATGAGGAAGTTTATACATTTGTAAAGTGCACAGACTAGCATAACAAATATGTATGAACTTATCATAAAGTGTCAACAATTATTGTCATTTTATGTGC
>SJYT01016543.1:29217-41837 GCA_006410635.1 Cephalophus harveyi | reverse complement strand
TGCAATATTTTATAATATACATTTATAATAAGAACTCTATTTAAGAAAATGAGCTACCACATTATTATGGTTCCTAAAAAATGAGATTTTTAAAACAGTTCAACACTAATAGGATATATGACATGAAATCTCAGATGTCTCAACATTTTTGACCTATGGTTCAATTTAATATCTTCAAATACTCAGTGTTCAAACTTATATGTTTCATAAGTGTGTGCATATGTGGTTTTTATTCAGTGTGTATGTTTATTTTTTAATGGCTTAGAATTGTTTTAATCAGGATCTCATAAACTTTAAATGTTGCAATTGGTTAATATATCTCTGAAATTTACTTTATTCTATAGAGCTCTCCTTGATAACTTTTGTTCCCCTTGAACATTTTGTTGAAGAACTTGGATGATGTTTTTCATAGGGTCCTTACAATCTGAAAAAGTTTAACTGCATCTTCATGCTTTCATTTAACTCAATCTTATATCTCCATATTTCATTTATATTTTATGTTTTCATAAATATTTTGTATAAAAATTTATTTCATATTTTTTCCTATTGGATTTTTTTTTTCAAATTTTGTTTAAGAATAACTCTGCATGTGTATGTGTTTGTGCTCAGTCATGTGCAATTCTTTGCAACCCTATGGACTGTAGCCCAACAATTCTAGGTGCTGGTCATTAATTAGGAGCTACGTAGTAATTGATTGGGTCTGTTTTTGAGATAGTTGGCACTTTTCATCCTCAGGTTCTACATGTGTGGACTCAATGAAACATACATGGAAAATATTTGAAAAACAATTCCAGAAAGTCCCCAAAAAGGAAAACTTGAATTCGCTGTGCACAAGCAACAATTTCCATAGCATTTACACTATATTTACAACTATTTACATAGCACTTACATTGCAATGAGTAATTTCAAAATTATTTTAAGTTTATACAAGGATATGTGTAAGCTATATGCAAATATTACACCATTTTATACAAGGGACCTGAGTATTCATGGTTTTTGGTATCTGCAAGGGTCCTAGAACCAATCCCCCTTGGATACCAAGGGACAATTATATTAACAGACACCGATATCATTACATCTATTCTTATATTAAGTATTACAGAATGATCACATTGTTATTTTATATCTCCTCCTATTGAAAAATTAGAATAGTTCTATAAAAAGAAACTTTTTCTTATCAATAATTTGGTTACTCTAAAGCACAAATTATAGAGGGAGCATCAGGATAAATAACGGATCTTCCAATGTACTTATCAGGTCTTTATAATCAACTTTTTCTTTAAACAGTTTCATATTTACAGAAAATTTGTGAAAATAGTACAGAGATTTCCCTTAATTGAGCCCAAACACAATTTTGCTTTTTATTGATTTCAAACTTTAGCATGTTAGTTCCAATTGATAAACCAATACTGATACATTCTGATTAACTAAATTGTTTACTTTATTATTCAGATTTCCTTTTTACTCAGTATCGTTTCTGTTTCAGAATCCTATCCAGGATACCACATCAAATTTAATCACCATGTCTTTAGGTTAGACTTGCTTGTGACAGTTTCTTGGAAGGCGCTTATGTTATCGATTACCTTGACAGTTTTGAAGTGTACTGATCAAGTATTTTCTAGAATGCTTGTCATGGTTAGACTGGGCTTATGGGCTTTTGAAAGATAGACCACAGAGGTAGAGTACCTTTTTATCGCATCATATCAATGGCACATACTTTCAACATGACTTATCACTGTTGATGTTGACATTGATCACCTTGCTCTGGTAGTATTTGTCAAGTTCCTTTACTGTAAAGATGTTCTTTTTATTTCCCCCTTACAGTACTCTGAGAAATAAATGACACTATTCAGTCCATACTTGAAGTATGGAGTCATTCTCTACATCCTTGAGGGTTGAATATTTGCATAAGTTATTTGGAATTTTTTTGGCAAAAGTTTAGCTCTTCTCCCAAATTATTTACTTATTTATTTATTGAATCACTTCTTTAAATCAGTGTGGATTCATTGATATTTATTATTTGGATTATGATTCAGTACTTCCTTCTTTCTTTATGCAAATTATTTTAGCTTTGGCTTTTGAGGACTCTTTTATTTTGCTCCTATGTCCCTTTAATATGCTCCATCAAAGGAGGTGCTTTTGCACTTCTCTCCTTTCTGGCATTATAAGATGTTGAGGCTCATTTTATATTTGCCCTGCCCTAGTTCTCAAATCTGTCATTTGTCTGAGGAACCTAGGATTCTTTTATTAAAAAGTGGTAATAGAAACAAAGTTCTGCATACTAGTTATGTTCATTGTTTATGTTAGCCTAAATAAGAGTTCATATGGATGTCTCTAATCCATGGCCACATGGTTCATTCTTACCTCCTCCCCTACTCTTGTAAACTTCCAGTCTAGTAGTGAGAACTTGGTTCTCAACATCTGCCACACATTTACTTAATTATGTGATTCTAAAATACTTATGCATAGTAGTATCAGAATTGTTAACCTAAACTCACTTTAGCAATTAGATCATAGTACTTATATACAGTCTTTACTCTTATTTTTTCAGACACTATTTATTTCTAAAATAACTTGAATCAGCACCTCTCTCCCCACCTGCCACTGTTAGTGAGGTTGTTTCATTTGTTTATAACAAAGTTAGATTGCAGCATTACAGTCTGTATTCCATCTAAAGTTAGATATTTCCCTAATTCTTAACTTCTGTTGACACTGTTGCAGATGACATGATCCTATACATAGAAAATCCTAATGATGCTACCAGAAAACTAATAGAGCTATCAGTGAAAGGAGTAAAGTTGTAGCATACAAATTAATACATAGACATCTCTTGCATTTCTATACGCTAAGAATGAAAGATCAGAAAGAGAAATTAAGGAAATTATTCCACTTACCATTGCATCAAAAAGAGTAAAATACCTCGGAATGAACCTACCTGAGGAAACCAGAGATCTGTTCTCCAAAAATTATGACACTGATGAAAGAAATAAAAGATGACACAAACAGGTGGAAATATACACCATGTTCTAAGATGGAAGGAATCAATATTGTCAAAATGACTATACAAGATAATCTACAGATTCAATGAAATCCATATCAAATCACCAATGGTATTTTTCACAAAACTAGAATAGAAAAACATTTATAATTTGTATGGAGACACACAAAAAAACAAAGAGCAAAAGAATCTTGATAAAGAAGAACAGAGCTGGAGGAATCATTCTCCCTGATGTTAAGACTATAATGCAAATATACAGTGATCCAAAACTGCATTATACTGGCACAAAAACAAAAATATAGATTAATGAAACAAGATAGAAGCCCAGAAATAAATCCATGCACCTATGGTCTATTAATCTATGACAAAAGAAGTAAGAATATATAAAGTAAAAGGCAGTCTCTTTAATAAGTGGTGCTAGGAAAACTGGATAGCTATATGGAAAAGAATAAAATTATGATATTTTCATAAAACCATTCACAAAAATAAACTCAAAATGAATTAAAGACCTAAATGTTGAGACACTCTTAGAGGAAAACAGGCAAAACACTTTTTGACCTAAATTGCAGAAATATTCTTTTTGACCCACCTCCTAGAGTAATGAAAATAAAAACAAAAATAAACACTGGAAACTTAAAGTTAAAAGCTTCTGCACAGCAAGGAAACAATTAAAAAAATCAGAAAAAGACAAATACATAGAGTGGGAAAAAATATTTGCAAAAGAAGCAAAGAAGCAACAAGCAAAGGATTAATCTCCAAAATATACAAACAGCCCTCACAGTTCTGTCAAAACAAAACAAAACAAAACAAAACACAACAACAAATAAAACAATCAAAAAAAGGACAAAAGATCTAAATCAACATTTCTCTAAAGAAGACATACAGGTTGCCAAAAAACATTTGAGAACATGCTCAACATCACTAATTATCAGAGAATGCAAAGCAAAACTACAATGAGGTATCACCTCACATCAGGCTGAATGGCCATCATCAAAAAGTCCACAAATAATAAATGCTGTATAGGATGTGGAGAAAAGGGAACCTTCCTACACTGTGGTGGGAATGTAAATTGATGCAGCATCTGTGGAGAACAGGGTGGAGATAAAATAGAGCTATCATATGATCCAGCAATCCCACCCAGAGGCATATATCCAGAGAAAACCATAATCTAAAAAGATATATGCATCCTAGTGTTCACTGCAGCTCTATTTGCAAGAACTAAGAAATTTAAGCAGCCTAAATATCCACTGACAGATGAATGGAGAAAGAAGATGTGGTACATATATGCAATGGAATATTATTCACCCATAAAAAGAATAAAATAATGGCATTTGTAGCAACATGGATAGACCTAGAGATTTTCATACTAAATGAAGTAAGTCAGGCAAAGAAAAGTAACATATATAATCACACCTGTGGAATCTAACTTAAAAAAAAATTACAAATGAACTTATTTGCAAAACAGAAACAGACTTACAGATTTTGAAAACAAACTTCTGGTTACCAAAAGAGTGACTTGGTGGGAAGAGAAAAATCAGGAGCTTGGAATGAACATACACACATTACTATATATAAGATATATAACCAACATGTATAGCACAAGGAATTCTGTTCAGTATTCTGTGGTAATCTATAAGAGAAAATAATCTAAAATGGATTGTAAAGTAATTATCTTCCAGTTAAAAGTATAATTAAAATTTAAAAAGAATCTAAAAAAGAATGAATATATGTATATATGTATATGTATATATAGACTTCTTAGGTGGCTCAGCAGTAAACAATCTACCTGCCAATGCAGGAAACACAAGGGACATAACTTCAATCCCTGTGTCAGGAAGATCCTGGAGAAGCAAATGGCAACCCACTCCAATATTCTTGCCTGGGAAATCCCATGGACAGAAGAGCTTGGCAAGCTTCAGTCCTGGGGCTGTAAAAGAGCTGGACACGACTTAGCAACTAAACAGTGTCATATATCTACCACTACAGTGTCCTGAAAGATAATCTCCACACCCTAAAATTTCTCTTGTGCCTCACCTATTCAACCTTCACTCTCCTATCCCTAAATCCCATGTTAAACGCTATCTTTTATTCTCAATATAGATTTTACTTTTTCCAGAATATCATATAATTGAGATCATAGAGTAGGTAATTTCTCAGATTGGCTTCTTTTAGTTAGCAATGAATCATTAGATTTACTCATGCATTTTCATGATTGGACAATTTATTTTTGTTTTTTGTTTTTCATTGAATACCTCAGTTTATCCACTTACCCGTTGAAGGGCATCACGGTTGCTGACAGTTCATGAGGAATAAAAATAAAGATGCAATAAAAATTTTTGAGCAGATTTTTGTATCAATACAAGTTTTTAAATTGGTTGGATAAATACTGAGGAAAATTGCATGTTAAGACTATGTTTAGCTTTGTAATAAGTTGTACAAATATCAAGAGTGGTTTACCACTATTATCTATGAAAGAAATTTCTTGTTCTATATCCTTACCAGCTATTAATATCATCTTCTTCTTCTTTTTTTTTTTTTTACTTTAAACATCCTAATTGGTGTGTAGTGACATCCCATTCTTTTATTTGCAATTCCCTAAAGGAAAATCCCATGGACGGAGGATCCTGGTAGGCTGCAGTCCATGGGGTCACGAAGAGTCACAAATGGCTGAGCAACTTCACTTTCACTTTTCACTCTCATGCATTGGAGAAGGAAATGGCAACCCACTCCAGTGTTCTTGCCTGGAGAATCCTAAGGACAGAAGAGCCTGGTAGGCTGCCATCTCTGGGGTCGCACAGAGTTGGACACGACTGAAGCATCTTAGCAGCAGCAATGATAAATACTATTGAGAATTTCTTCATATGCTTATCTGCCATTTATATATTTTATTTGGTGAAGTATCTCTAAGTCTTTTGTCCATATTTTAATATCTTAATTGAGTTGTATTTTTTATGGTTGAGCTTTATTTTTGAGGGATCTTTGTGTATTTTGGATACAAGTACTTTATCAAAAATGTGTTTTGTTGCAAATACTTCTTTATAGATTATGGCTTGTTATTATATTTTCAACAATGTTTTTCTCACAGAGGAAGTCTTTAATTTGAGCCATGTTCAACTCATTGAAAAACATTTCTGTATTCAAAAACTCATTGATATACCTATGACCATCTAGATCTTTTCTGTGTTTCCTTTTAGCAGTTTACAATTTTGTATTTTACAATTTGGGCTTTATAATCCATTTTGACTTAATTTGGGGGAAAAGTCTATGTTTTGTGTCTTGTTTCATTCTTTTTAACATATGAATGCCCCACTGGTCTAGTATCATGTGGTGAAAAGATCATCCTTTCTACACTGAATTGCTTTGTCTTTACCAAAGACGAGTTGACTGTATTCTTGTGGGTCTATTTTGGGGTTCTATATTTTCTTCCTCTGATATGCTGTGATGATTCTTTCACGAACAACACACTATCTTGACTGTTGCAGTTTTCTAGTAAAATCTTGAAACTCAGTTAGTGAGTTCTCTAACTTTCTTATTCAGTATTGTGTTAGATTTTCTAGGTCTTTTAGAGGAAAAGCTTGAATGATGGGTTGAGAGTGAGAGTGAAATACTATGTAAATTAGCAAAAGGTGCAAAGTGACCTAGGGATAATCTACACAAGCTCTACACTTTCAAATATGATTCTGAGAGGACTTAGTTGACATCATGGTAATTGGGTAGGTAAAGAAGTTATACCTGTAACTCAATTTGATCAGAACTTTACCCTCATGACTTCATTGAAATTAAGAGAAGAATACCCTTGTACTTCTGATGTCTACCTGTATTTTTGGAAAATTGCTTTGAATACTGTGTCAGAGAGATGAATAAATAAAAAAGTTAGAACTCATGAAACCAGAAGTTTAAACTTTAAAGGGAAGTAAATCTTATACTTTAATATAATAACAAGAGACTATTCCTCACAAAGGTGCAAAAAAAAAAAAAAAATTTAGAAAATACACTTTATTTTCCCTGAAGAGGGTTAATACCAAAAGTATTTTTAGAAACCAGTCTGACATAGACACTGATCAAACCAAAGCATATATAAATTCCTAGACTGCCTCGATGGTTCATACTTGCTGTACCTCAGGATTAGTTCTCTCTCTCTCTCTTTTTTTCTTTTTTGTCACAAATCATGAGAGTGGGAGATTCTAATTCCCTTCCAACTAATCAGAGTGATGTTACTAGTAAATCAATTATCTTTAAGTGCCAAACTAAATACTCTCTTGTAATCTGATCTTACATATCCCTGATCTTTGAAATGATTTTTCTAAGTGCCTTAGGTTTAGTTTTTCAGAAAGTGGAACTGATGGATGCATTTTGTGTTCACTGAGTTTCTTTTCACTAGATAAGAACTAAAAAGAAATTTCTGTCAAAGGGAAAAAAATGATTTATTTTACATGATGTGACGGTTTCATCCATCATAAATTAGCTTGCAGTAATTCAGCTCTTAAAAGGGTTTCTTAAAAGAATCTTGGTAAGTTGACAAGACTATTTTTATAGTTTTGTTTCTTTAAGAAATATGCTGATTCTTTAGTTTCTTTTCTAAAACACTTGGGCAATTTGAAAAGAGCAAAACACATAAACATGAATTCAACTTGTATGAGATGAATCATACACTAATCCCAGTGGATAAAATGAGGCTTTGAGTTTTAAAAATTTTAGCTGATACCAAATATAAATCTAAATTTCTGATAGTGTTATTTCAAGTACAGTATGGCATCAATAAGGAAACATTTTTAGTCAGATCAGGAATATAACCTCACTTATAAACAAATCAGAATCTATTAAGCATTTATAATATGCAAATTACTGCCATAGATGTGACAAGATGCTATGGAGATTACACTGAAAGAATGCCCTTAGAAATCTCATAAAGTCAAATTTATGCAGATATAGACATTTTGCTTGCAATAAATGTTATGCAACATTTACTGGGGAAAAATGATTTCTGAAATTTTAATATCATTAATTACAAACAAACCAAATTAAGAACAACTGGATCAATTAAAGCAGGTCTGTATGTCTGAAAAGGTTTTCCATTTCCTTTCGATACTCTGATGTGCTGCATTATAAATTTAGGGATGAGACTGTTAGAAAGGGAGCCAACATGAAATTGCATATTTAAATATTTTGTACACTGTTGAAAAACAACGGTGTGATTTTTTTAAAAAAGCAAAAAAAAAAAAAAAACTTTCCTTGAGGAACAAAGTTGAACAGAAGGTGGCCAGAGAATTCCTTCTAGTAATGGAGCTTTTTAGAACTCCAAATAAAACCTCAAAACCTCAAAATTTGAGAACAAAACCTCAAAATAAAGCTGACTAGCATTATGCAAAGCACAGAATTAAGAATAAAGCAAAACCAAAAATCTTCTATATTAAAAAGTCTACATATCCAACAAAAATACACATTAAGGAATTAAGTAAAAGAAAACAAACTGATTATGTGATTAATCACCCAAATGTATCTACTCAGTAATTTTAATGCAATAATGTTACAGTTCAGTGTATTAGGAATCTATCTGGCTATGGATTTGTTAACTCTCCCTGGTAATCTTCACTTTTAAAAAATGGATTTAGACAGGTTTCTTTCTTATCTGATTAATGTCTCATAAATACAAATAAAATACTTTTTTATCCCCCCTGGCTGCCTCTTTGTGGGAGTTCTGATGGAAGAAAAGAATACATTGGACACATGGGAATTATGTATGGAATTAAAGTAAAACAATATATAGACTGAATATAAGGGAAAGCATCATTATTTTTACTGATTACAGTAAAAGACCTTCTTTTCTCTTGAAGATCACTTTGGAAATTCACAAACCAGCATAGATTTCATTATGACAACTTTCCTTGTTTAGTAGCAGGCATTTCATCAATGACAGTTGACTTGAAAGCATTAAACTTACTTCAATTTGCCAGAATAAGACACTTTTTTCTTGCACTGTCTTCTTTGCGTACGTGAAGAAGTATTAACTTTTCCCAAAATTTTGATCTAATGGTGTTTGATGTTATGCATTTTCTCAGACAATTACGCAGTGAAAGAAAAAACAATTTCTAATCATTCCTAGAATAAAGATATTGAGCATAGAAAAGTCAATATATGCTAAGAATTCTGACTACTTAGGTGAAACAGGTTTCTTTAATTCATTTCTTATTTTTCTCAATTCACTGAATTATATTATTCTCTAATATTTAGACACTGGTATTTGTGTATAATTGCTATGGCTAGTGACATTTATTAAGTACTTATCCTACTCAAAATGTAAGATTTTGTTCATGTAACACTTAGCACCATCCTGTGTGTGTGTGTGCCTGTGTCCTCAAGGATCCTGCCCTCAAGCATCTTAAGAATTAAATACAAATTTAGGTTATGTTGGATTACATAATACAGAGTGAGAATTCAAGCTTCAAACACACACAAATTACATTGTGTCCCAACCCAGGGATCAAACCCAAGTCTCCTGAGTTGCAGGCACATTCTTTTTCCTCTGAGCTATATATCAATCAACTGAGTTCAAAATAAATAGTTGTTATGATAAATAATCTAGAAAACAGTTTTCAACATTTTTACTCTTCTTTAGATAAACTAAAATGAAAGATCTAGATTATGATGAAATTTATAAGTAAGACAATTGTTTTCCAGATTTACTATACATGTTTATGATTAACTTTATATGTGAATATTATATTTTCACATACAATTAAAAATAATTTTAAAAATTACACACCTTTGTCAACTATTTACAAATCATTTATTTATCATAACAACTATTTATTTTGAAGTTGATTACATAGTTACTATAATACTTGCTAGTGATGGAAACAGAAAACCAACTGCTTTCCATGACACAGTTTAAAATGCAGGAAAAAGTGTGTATTTATACTTAGTGTGATTTACTGAATCATAAACCTTTAGCATCTGTGAGTACTACTCAGTATTTTTTTCATAGAGAGAAGGCTATCAGTTAGTTAGTTAGGGTAAATGAATTAAATGGATTTCCTCATCAAGTGTTTCCATTAAAATTGTCATAATTTTTAAAATTCTCACTTATTTACCTTTGAACATGCTGTCCCCTCCACTGAAAAGGCTGCTCAGCCATAATCCTGAGAAATTACTACTAAATTTTTTTTTTTTTTAATTGCAGGAGAAGCAGGGATTTCCCTGGAATTATTTTCAAATTATTTCTCATTAAAGAGGCAGGTAGCCCTACATTTGTGCTCAAAATCTCCCTCTCTAAATCATTATTATTAATCTTTTTACACAAATATCAGTCACAGCTGACAATTATTAAGAACCTTGCTATTATATGCTAGGCATTGTTTACATCAAGTTACACATTTTAAGTTATTTAATCTTCTTAATATCCTATGTGCTGCTGCTGCTGCTACTGCTAAGTCATTTCAGCACTAGGTACTAATATTTCCTTCCATTTTATAAAAGTGAAAGAAGCTTGTAGAGTTTGAATAATTTATATGAAGCAACATAGCAGGGAAAAACATCAGGATAGAAACTTAAGCATTTTGGCTTCAAAGGTCATGCTTTTCTGGGCTTCACTTATTTCTCAAACACTGATCATTGTATTTTGGTTGCTGATACAATAAGTGGTTAGTTCTTGCTATCAGAATTATCTCCATTTCACCTTTCTATTCTTGTTCAGTTCAGTTCAGTCCCTCAGTAGTGTCCAACTCTTTGCGACCCCATGAATCGCAGCACGCCAGGCCTCCCTGTCCATCACCAACTCCCGGAGTTCACTCAGACTCACGTCCATTGAGTCAGTGATGCCATCCAGCCATCTCATCCTTGGTCGTCCCCTTTTCCTTCTGCCCCCAATCCCTCCCAGCATCAGAGTCTTTTCTAATGAGTCAACTCTTCGCATGAGGTGGCCAAAGTACTGGAGTTTCAGCTTTAGCACCATTTCTTCCAGAGAAATCCCAGGGCTGATCTCCTTCAGAATGGACTGGTTGGATCTCCTTTATAGGGCACCAATTATTGGAACATAAAATTACTTATCACTCTGTCTTTTAATACATGAATGATATTTTAAGTGGAGATACAGTTTAGCTCGACATTTAGAGGACTGTCTAGCTATATCGGGCATCTTTTTATGGCAGAACATTTAGTGATAAGCAGAAGGAATGCTGCAGGTTTCTCATCCTTAGGTCCTCTGTTTCTTTGAAGATCCACAGCAGCTTATTTTTCACCTGAGAATAGTATCAGCATTATTTGATATTTGATTGTGTATTCTTGTTAGGTTAATAAATCATGGAGACTGAAAATTGAAATATCATTGAATAAATCCAAATTGTTTTTCAGTTCTGCCTTTCTATCTATAAAGTTCAAAGCACTGGTTGTCTGAGTTCATAAAATTTCCACTAGATAGATAGGTTAGAGCCACTCCATAGAATCAATGTCACACAAACCATGTGGGCTGATGGATTTTTTCACATCAAACTGTCATCTTGTCTCTGCTGTTACATTATATTTCCTATCTCTACAGTAACTCAAATTGTTATTTTTTACAGCTGGTGCCCCACTACAAAATAACCCAGTATATTTTTGACCACCCATTTAACAGTTTATTGATATCCAAAGGCTGTAGTTTTTTTTTTTTTTTTTCTAAGTTTGAGTCTAAAAACTGTCTGGATTTTTTTTTTTAAGGTGGCACAGATCTAAAAACAGATCTATACATAGAAATCTCACTGTGACAGGAAATCATTTTAGGAGTCAAGGTTGACTTATGATGTAACATTTTACTTTCATCTAATTTTATCTTTATATCAGTTATCACCCAGCTTAACTTGATGATGTTTGATGATGACTAATGTCAGCGGTGCTCTGAGAATTAACTTTGGGGATTTTGTATTTGTGTAGGCAACAGTGCCTTCAGTCAAGGAACCACACATGCAGGAAGATCCGCTGGAGAAGGAAATGGCAAGCTACTCTAGTAGTCTTGTTTGGGAACCCTATGGACAGAAGAGTCCGGTGAGCTTACTAGGACCGTGATTTCATTAATATAACATGTTCATCAACTGAGATTCTGCCAAATTGAATTTTATAACTGGTATTTATATCCTCAGTTCAGTTCAGTTCAGTCGCTCAGTCGTGTCCGACTCTTTGCGACCCCATGAATTGCAGCACACCAGGCCTCCCTGTTCATCACCATCTCCCGGAGTTCACTCAGACTCACGTCCATCGGGTCCGTGATGCCATCCAGCCATCTCATCCTTGGTTGTCCCCTTCTCCTCCTGCCCCCAATCCCTCCCAGCATCAGAGTCTTTTCCAATGAGTCAACTCTTCGCATGAGGTGGCCAAAGTACTGGAGTTTCAGCCTTAGCATCATTCCTTCCAAAGAAATCCCAGGGCTGATCTCCTTCAGAATGGACTGGTTGGATCTCCTTGCTGTTCAAGGGACTCTCAAGAGTCTTCTCCAACACCACAGTTCAAAAGCATCAATTCTTCGGCGCTCAGCCTTCTTCACAGTCCAACTCTCACATCCATACATGACCACAGGAAAAACCATAGCCTTGACTAGACGGACGTTAGTCGGCAAAGTAATGTCTCTGCTTTTGAAAATGCTATCTAGGTT
>SJYT01016529.1:481056-513541 GCA_006410635.1 Cephalophus harveyi | reverse complement strand
CAACCAGTAATGCTGAAGAAGCTGAAGTTGAACGGTTCTATGAAGACCTACAAGGCCTTCTAGAATTAACATCCAAAAAAGATATCCTTTTCATTATAGGGGACTAGAATGCAAAAATAGGAATTCAAGAAACACCTGGAGTAACAGGCAAATTTGGCCTTGGAGTACAGAATGAAGTAGAGCAAAAGCTGATAGAATTCTGCCCAGAGAACACACTGGTCATAGCAAACACCCTTTTCCAACAGCACAAGAGAAGATTCTACACATGGACATCACTAGATGGTCAACACCAAAATCAGATTGATTACATTCTTTGCAACCAAAGATGGAGAAACTCTATACAATCAGCAAAAACAAGACCGGGAGCTGACTATGGCTCAGATCGTGAACTCCTTATTGCCAAATTCAGACTTAAATAGAAGAAAGTAGGGAAACACAAGAGAAGACTCTACACATGGACATCACCAGATGGTCAACACCGAAATCAGATTGATTATATTCTTTGCAGCCAAAGATGGAGAAGCTCTATACAATCAACAAAAACAAGACAGGGAGCTGACTGTGGCTCAGATCATGAACTCCTTATTACCAAATTCAGACTCAAATTGAAGAAAGTAGGGAAAACTGCTAGACCATTCAGGTATGACCTAAATCAAATCCCTTATGATTATACAGTGGAAGTGAGAAATAGATTTAAGGGCCTAGATCTGATAGATAGAGTGCCTGATGAACTATGGAATGAGGTTCATGACATTGTACGGGAGACAGGGATCAAGACCATCCCCATGGAAAAGAAATGCAAAAAAGCAAAATGGCTGTCTGGGGAGGCCTTACAAATAGCTGTGAAAAGAAGAGAGGNGATAATGGTGAGTACATCTGCATACATTTCTCAAATCTATAGAAAGTAAAACACAAACGGTGATCGCTAATGTAAACTATGGACTGTAGTTACTAATAGTGTATCAATATGGGTCACTTGCAATAAAAATCTCACAATAATGCAACAACAACACATTAAAAATAGGAGAAACTGGGGTGGGAGTACAGGGTAAACAGGAACTCTGTACTTTGCATTCAGTGTTTTTCTGTCAACCTGAAACTGCTGAAGTCTATGAAACAACTAGAGCAGATTTTTCCACCTAGTCATACAAAATCTGACACAAGTTTGGAAAGTGCCTGGCAAGTATACTTACACTGCTTTTCTAGATTCTTTTTCATTCAACAATATAAATTCATTTTTTATGTTGCAAAAGCATATCTCCAGATAAATTTATTTCAATAATCATAGTAAAAACATTTTCACCTCCAGTGTCAGAATCTGTTCTCGAGACCCAAATAGCTCACGGAATAGTTGACTTAAATACTGTTTGATACAAAGAGAGACACTAGGGACACATTAACTTCACTTTTCCCACAAAACCCCATGTTATGATAGTCTCGTGAGACATTGCAATTTTGGTTTAAGACATTTCTGGGACATGATGGACTTAATGTATCAAATCTTTAAGTATAAGATAGTAAAGTCTACCCTTTAATATGCTGTCCTCTGCAGTTATCAAAAGATCGATTTTGTTTTTTTAATAATACCTTGCACTTCAACTTAATATGAATATTATCTAACATTCTTATTTCACTTTGCTTGAAAAAACACAATGTGCAGATTGTACCATTATATTTACTAAAAAAGTAGCAGCAAAATGTACATAAAGTACGGTAGGTATAAAATTGTCTAGGAAAAAAGATTTGGAACTTCTCATTGCATGAAGGTTCAAATTGAAAAGGCAATTGGTGCACCATACATGAGTAGATGCACTAAAAACTTAAGAAAAGTCCTTTAAAGAAGTAGCTTTCATGTATTTCTAGTATCAGAATGAATGCACAGTGTGTAACTTATTTTCAAAGCAGAGCATTTGCTGCCACGGCATTTCTACTGTACTGAAGCTCAAAGCTAATTTGAGCCTAGGCTAATTTGTCTCCACTAGAAGCACCACTGACTGTAAACATACTACATTTAAAAAGAAAATAGCACTCTGAAGATGTAAAGGGATCTACAAACTATGGGCCCACAGACCACAATAAACAATGGTCCATGCTTTACTTTTTATGCCTGAGAGCGAAGAACGGTTTTCAGTTTTGCAAAGTTGTAAGAATGAAGAAGAGGAAGATAAGGAAAGAGGGAGAGACTAAATATGGTCAGAAAGTCTGAAATATTATTAATTGTCTAGTCCTTTACAGAAAGAGTGTGCCAATCCTAATGAAAATATATCTTACCAGAAGAGGACGACTCATTTCCAATCATTTCAAAATTAAAAGACATACGCACCTTTTCCTCTATTCTGTATGATGTGTCTCCTAAAAAGATTTCCCTGACATATGTTCTTAGTCTACCCACAAAACACACTGGAATAGAACTATATCATAAATAGAATTTAGTTTATATGTACATCTATCTGTCACTTATAATTAAGATATAATCTCAAACATGTAATACTACATTGTTTTTCAGCATAGTGAATATGTTCTCTCATGATATGTGCTCTAAATGTACAAACTATATATTGACATGTGGGTATGTGGGGAGTGTTGAAAGAAAAAGAAAGGGATTGGACAGTCTGCAAGAGAAATCTGACCTCTAATTTTTTTTAATGAGTTTACTGTTTTGTTTTTTATTTTGCCTTTCTTTGTACAAAGGAAATTATCAATTTTAGGATGAAAGTTTAAATTTGGGGGACAACTCTGAATTCAGTGACACTATGATTTAGGGACTGTACATCAATTTTGTCAATTTTTTTGTGATGTAGCTACTGGCACTGAATTCTAGCTGACAATATAACTTTAACATTAAAATTCTTTCTCAAGGACAAGCCATTCATTAATAAATGATTTAGCATACAAAAATGATTAATCATAAGAACAAATGCAGTATATATAAAGTTCAGATTACAAACAAATTAAAGTTAAACACAACTGTAATTTATAATAAATTCAAATAGCTTTCAGAAGAGTCATCTCTGGAGTGTGAACAACAAGAAGAATTTATTTTTCTGCTGATTTGTCACAGCAATGTTTCCTAGCCCAGTGAATGAGTGTTTATATAATACTTTATATTCAACATTGACATACAAAGCTGACTGATAAACCAGCTTTATTCAGAGAGGGACTATTTTCCAAAAAACAAAAATTAAATGTTTCTGAATATTTTTAAGATGATGTAAGGCTAAAGGGGAAAAAAGTACAAACTTTCCACTAGCCCATACTTAGTGAATATTTCAAACTATGTCAAAGCAAAAGTTAGGAGACATCATGTCCTTGAAGCTTTATATTAGGTGATGTGTTAAAGCAGTATTCTTAAAGAGATCTCTAAGGAGTTATGGGTAAAAGGTACTATGGAATGCTTCTGAGATAAATTCTCAAGCACATCATAAAAAATATCTATTTATTTGCAAGAAAAATAAAAATTATTAGAAACCAGTAGAACTTCCAAAATGGAAGAATCCTCAGAGTTAAAGCTGTCTCTTATACACATCTAGATGTGTATAAGAGACAGGAGTGAAAAAGTTGGCTTAAAGCTCAACATTCAGAAAACGAAGATCATGGCATCTGGTCCCATCACTTCATGGGAAGTAGATACCGACTCAATGAACATGAGTTTGAGTAAACTCTGGGAGTTGGTGATGGACAGGGAGGCCTGGCATGCTGCAGTCCATGGAGTCGCTAACAGTCGGACACTATTCAGCAACTGAACTGAATATATATTATTTAGTCCCATATATTGAACATATCATTTCAACATGTAATCCATATAAAAATTACTAATGACAAAATTTAAAATCTTTTATTCATGCTAAACCTTTGAAATCCAGTGTAATTTTACATGTATGCTGCTGCTGCTAAATCGCTTCAGTCATTCCAACTCTGTGCGACCCCATAGACGGCAGCCCACCAGGCTCCCCCATCCCTGGGATTCTCCACGCAAGAACACTGGAGTGGGTTGCCATTTCCTTCTCCAATGCATGAAAGTGAAAAGTGAAAGTGAAGTCAAGAGTACTGGAGTGGGTTGCCATATAGCACATCTCCATTTAGACTAGTCACATTTCACATGCTCAATGTCATTTAGGACTGGTGGCTACTATACTGGACAATGCAGGTTAAAACACTGTATCAGGAAGCTATCTCTAGCTATTGCTCCACTCAGCCTCTTTTCTATTAGCCTCATCATCTAAACTCTTCAGGCTGAATTAATGATAGTTGCTCAGTCTTGTCTGACTCTTTGCAACCCCATGGACTATACAGTTCATGGAATTCTCCAAGCCAGAATACTGGAGTGGGTAGCCTTTTCCATCTCCAGGGGATTTTCCCAACCCAAGGATCAAACCCAGGTCTCCCATGTTGCCTGTGGATTCTTTACCAGCTAAGCCACAAGGGAAGCCCAAGAATACTGGAGTGAGTAGCCTATCCTTTATCCAGCGGATCTTCCTGACCCAGGAATCGAATCAGGGTCTCCTGCACTGCAAGCAGATTCTTTACCAACTGAGCTATCAGGCAAGCCCATCTCTTCTGGCTAACTCCTATTTATTCTCAGTTTTCAGTTTTACCCATCCCTGCCTATGGTGATCTTCTCTCTAACTCATCCTATTTACTAGAGACATTCTGTTCTTTATCACAAAAGTTTTAACAGAGAAATTGCATTGGTACAAATTATTTTTAATAAAGAAAAAACTTAGGTACTGAGCCATTCAGAAGCTAAGATTTCACAAGCCCCTCCACCCTGACTCCTATCCATCCTCTTCCAGATATAGAAAGAACATAGAGGATTAGTTGCACCATTTGCACAATGAAATATAACATTACTTATGGAATGTTAAGAGTTATGTCTACATTTGGGAAAAAGAATTGTTATTCTTTATATTTGTTCTACCTCAAGAGAATTTGTGATTTTTTTTTCCTTTAGAAGTCTGAAACATTTCAAATGGAACAGTGAATTCCAAACGGCAAAAGCACTCATAAAATGCTTTGATGTTACTATCTCTTGTGTTATTATAATTCCAATTTTACACATAAGGAAACTGAACTTTAATGAAATTTTTTAAAAATTCTAAGGTGGTAGCATAAGAATGTCTCATCATTACCCATGTCCTTTACTGTGCTATGAAGTCCTCTGGTAAATGTGATGTCATTTAAAACATGTAAAGAGACACCCAATAAGGCTATGTCTAACTGCAGAAAGAACAAAAATACAGCAAAGAAAAGCTCTAAAAATGAGTGGACTCTGCTTGGTCAGTCTTTATAGGTAGTAGTTGATTTCATTATATGTGAATTTTTGTGATCCACTGACTTGACCATACCAAAAGGGTTGCTAAGAGAGCTCAAGTTTTTCACAGTGTTCTTATGCTAGGCATTATTCACTGTGGTAAGGACAGGGTGAGAAATGGAGAGGGGGAGGAGGATGAAACGACATGAAACAGGAGCTAGAAAACCCATAGGTATTAAGTGGATTTCAAAATAATGCTTCTAATAATTATAAAAACAGCAAGGATAGCTAATACTTATTGAATACTTCTATGTGCGAAGTTTCTGAATTATTTAATTTTATCCTCCCCCAAATCCTTAAAATTGGTGCCATTATTGCTTTTACTTAGATTCCCTGCCTCAAATAAATAATGGCTCAATCATCTTCTTGGAAATCTCCAGCTTGTTCATTATTTTCCTTGGGAACTCTTCCAATAATGCTCCTGAATAACATTTATTTTTAAATTTTATTATTTTTTATTGAAATATAGTTGACTTACAATATTATATTAATTGTTGGTGTACAACATTATGATTTAATATTTTCATAGATTATATCCATTTAAAGATAGTATAAAATATTGTCTATATTCCCTGTGCTGCAAATTGCAACTATGTAGCTTATTTATTTTATACATAGTAGTTTGTACCTCCTAATCTACCCCTATCTTGTCCCTCCCTGCTTCCCTCTCCCCACTGGTACCCACTAGTTCGGCCTCTATATCTGTGAGTCTTTTTCTGTGTTGTTAAACTTAACCATTTATTTTATTTTTAGATCCCACATGGGCTTCCCTTGTGGCTCAGCTGGTAAAGAATCCCCCTGCAGTGTGGGAGATTTGGGTTTGATCCTTGGGTTGGGAAGATCCCCTGGAGAAGGGAATGACTACCCACTCTGGTATTTTGGCCTGGAGAATTCCATGGATTGTATATAGTCCATGGGGTTGCAAACAGTCGGACACGACTGAGTGACTTTAACTTTTGCTTTTCATAAGTGAAAAAATACAGCATTTATCTAACGTATTTCACCAAGCACAATGCCCTCTAGGTTAGTCCATCCATGTTGCTGCAAATGGCAAATTTTCATTCTTTTTTATGGCTGAGTATGAATAATTTTTATTGTGCTTTTTGAAAAGCTCTCCATATTTGGCTTTTAAGATGCCACATCTCATTTTCCTCTTATTTTCTTTGTCCTTTCTTCCTTTCCTCCTCTTTAGTATCCCTTTACCACTTTTCTCTTTAAAAATTTCATTACTGTTTTCAGCCTTTTCTTCTTTCCCTTGGTTGATATATTTTTCCTGCTCTCAGATCACAACTAACATCTTCTTTCCTATACCAAATTTCCACAGAAATACTTTGGATTCTAAAATTGACCACTGATTATTTTTGCCTAAATCCTGTATACACTTCAAACTCCCTTTGTGCAAAACTGGGAGTTTCTTTACTTCTTCCCTAATTTTTTATAGTAAACATCATTCACCCAGGTTCCCAAGTCAGAAACCTGAGTATCATTTCTGGCACTATCCTGTCCCTTTCCTTCTATAGCCAATCTACAGCTGAGTCAACTGTGCCCCCTAATTAACTCTCAAATTTGTCCACTTTCCTTCATTGTCACTGCTACTGCCTTACTTCAGGTTCTTTTCTAATTTTTTTCTTTTTCTAACTGAAATATATTTGACTTATTACATCATGTGAATTTAAGGTGTGTGTGCGTGCTTGCTCAGTCGATTCGGTTGTGCCTGACTCTTTGCAACCGTATGGACTGTAGCCCATCAGGCTGTTCTGTTCATGGGTAAAGCAAGCTAATTTGATACATTTCTGTATTGTAATATGATTGCTATTGTAGTGACACTTAGAACCTTTATCACATTACATAATTATCTTTTCTTTTTAGTAGTTGGAATACTTAAATTCTAGTATCTTAACAAGTTTGATGATTATAAAATTGCTATCTATATTCACTGTACTGGAGTTATAACTATAGGGCTTATGTACTACTCGTAGTAAGTTCAGTCCAGTTCAGTCGCTCAATCATGTCCAACTCTTTGCAACCCCAAGAATCGCAGCACGCCAGGCCTCCCTGTTCATTACCATCTCTCGGAGTTCACTCAGACTCACGGCCATCGAGTCAGTGATGCCATCCAGCCTTCGTCCCCTTCTCCTCCTGCCCCCAATCCCTCCCAGCATCAGAGACTTTTCCAATGAGTCAACTCTTCGCATGAGGTGGCCAAAGTACTGGAGTTTCAGCTTTAGCATCATTCCCTCCAAAGAAATCCCAGGGCTGATCTCCTTCAGAATGGACTGATTGGATCTCCTTGCAGTCCAAGGAACTCTCAAGAGTCTTCTCCAACACCACAGTTCAAAAACATCAATTCTTTGGCGCTCAGCCTTCTTCACAGTCCAACTCTCTCATCCATACATGACCACAGGAAAAACCATAGCCTTGACTAGACGGACCGTAGTTGGCAAAGTAATGTCTCTGCTTTTGAAAATACTATCTAGGTTGGACATAACTTTTCTTCCAAGGAGTAAGCATCTTCTAATTTCATGGCTGCAGTCACCATCTTAGTACCCTTTAAACAGCATCTGTCCTGTCTTCCTGGTCATGGTGGCCGCCTTTTTATTCTCTGTTTTCACAAGTTTAGCTCGTTAAAATTCCATATATAAGTGATATCACAGAGTACTTGTCTTTCTCTCTCCGAGTTATTTCACTTACCATAATGTGCTCGTTTCATTCATGTTGTTGCAAATGGCAGGATGTTCTTTTTATGGTTGAATAATATTCCATTATATTTATGTAGGGCATTTTATTTATCCATTCACTTACCAATGGCCATTTGGGTTGCTTCAATATCTTTTAGAATCAATTTTTTGGTTTCCTTCAGATAAATACCCAGAAGTGGATTTGCTAGATTATATGGAAGTTCTTTTTTTAATTTTTTGAGGAACCGCCACAGTTTTTCCCACAGTGGCTGTGCCATATTACATTTCCACTAACTGCATAAAATTCCATTTTTTCCACAACCTTGCCAGAATTTGTTACCTTTTGTCTTCTTGATAACTATTCCAATGAGTATGAGGCAATAACTAATTGTGGTTTTAATCTGCACTTCCCTGATGATTAGTGATCTTGAGCAACTTTTCATTTAGCTGTTGGTTATTTGGATGACTTGGGGAAAATGTCTAATTAGTTCTTTTGCCCATTTCTTAATTTGACTATTTATCTTTTTGTTATTGAGTTGTATGAGTTCTTTATATATTAACTTCCTGTCTGGTAAATAGTTTGTAAAATTTTTCTCCCATTCTATAGATTTCCTTATAATGTTGTTAATTGTTTTTTGGTTTTTTGCTGTGCAAAAGCTTTTAAGTTTGATGTAGTCCCAACTTGTTGACTTTAGTTTTTGTTGTTTGTACTTTTGGTATCATAACCAAAAGAATTATTTCCAAGACAAGGAACTTCTTTAGGTTTTATTCTAGGAGTTTTATAGCATCAGATCTTATGTTTAAGACTCTGATCCATTTGAAGTTAATTTTTGTAGTGGTGCAAGATATGGGTCCAATTTCCTTGTTCTACATGTGTTTATCTAATATCTAATTTTCCCAAAACCATTTATTGAAGAGACTATTCGTTCCTCACTGGGTATTAGTTGACCATAGCAAGGGTTTGATCCTGGTCTCTTAATTCTTTTCCATTGGCCTATATGTTTATTTTTGTGTCACTGCCATACTGTTTTTATTACAGTAGATTTGCAGTACAGTTTAAAGTCAAGAACTGTGATATTTCTACTTTGTTCTTTTTTTCTCATGATTGCTTTGGTTATTTGGGGTCTTTTGTGGTTTCACACAAATTTAGGATTGTTTTTTTCTATTTCTGTGAAGAATACCACTGGTATTTTGACTGGAATTGCATTGAATCTACAGAATGATTTAGGGATCAGGTCCTTTTGTTCTTACATACTATGATAGAAAGCTTCTACTTGTCCCCTAGGAAATTCCTTCTTCCCTTTGTTTATGATAATAAACGTTTGTTTTTTAACAAGACAAATGGCCTCATAGAATATAAACTTCATTTCCTAGCTATCCTTGCAGATAGGCAGGGGTTATGTGTCTACATTCTGGCTAATGGGATATATAAACTGAGGTGATGTGAAAGTTCTAGGTCATAAACTTGAAGGGAAACATAACCTTTTCTCCATTTTACTATGTCTTAGACTATAAGGCATATATGGGATTTGTGAATTGTCCTAGAATGTACAAATAAGGACAGCATCTGACAGTCCATGTTCTGGAACTGTTCTACCAGCCCTGGATTGCTTATGCCCTAAGAGTGGAAAAAAGTTTTATCTTTTAAAATCCTGTATTATTTGGGTTTCTGTTACAGTAATCAGATCTATAGAGTGAAGCCCTTGGATTAAAGCAACAATGCTTTGATTGGTCTACCTAGCCCCACTTTTAACTTCTCTTTAATCTGTTTTCTTCACTAGAGTTGGAGTATTCATTGTAGAATTCAAATTTGACCAGATTGTTCCCTGTCATTTTTAACTGCCCATGCCATTTCTTTTCATACTATTCATGGGGTTCTCAAAGCAATAATACTAAAGTGGTTTGCCATTGCCTTCTTCAGTAGACCACATTTTGTCAGAACTCACCACCATGACCTGTCCATCTTGGTGGCCCTACATGGCATGGCTCATAGTTTCATTGAGTTAGACAATGCTGGGATCCATGTGATCAGGTTGAACTGACTCATTGGAAAAAACCCTCATGCTGGGAAAGACTGAAGGCAGGAGGAGAAGGGGACAACAGAGGGTGAGATGGTTGGATGGCATCACCAGCTCAATGGACATGAGTTTGAGCAAGCTTTGGGAGTTGGTGATGGACAGGGAAGCCTGGTGTGCTGCAGTCCATGGGGTTGCAAAGAGTCGCACATGACTGAGGGACTGAACTGAACTGCCATTTCTTTTAGTGTGTACTTTACATTCCTTAGCCTGGCGCACCAAACCCTACATAATCCAGCCTCTGCTTTATCTCTCCAGTCTTACCTCTTACCATTCCCTACTTTATATGCTGAGCTCAAATCACATAGAACCATTTTCAGCTTCACAGAATAGCTAAGCCCTCATACCTCAGTGCACCTGTACATGCTGTTTACTCTGCCATACACACTAGTTTCTCTGCCTGACTAGTTTCTTTTTGTCCTTTAGAGCTCAGGTCTCTTCCTCTTGGAAGTTTTTTTTTTTTTTTTGCCCACTCAAGAACTGGTCCCCTTTTACATTTCCCCAAAGTATTCTGTACATACTTTTTATCAAAGAATTGCCTGTTTATTTATTTCCCCTGCACCTTCCTCCCCTACCAATTTCCTGGAAAGCAAGGATTATTTTCTCATTAATTGTGCATCATCACGGCCTAGGACAAACCCTGTCACACAGCAGCACTCAGAAGGTGTTTATCAGTGAATAAATTAGTGAATAAGTCAGTGAATGAATGGATACCACGGAGTCAAGAAAATAGCATTTAAGTTTTATGTCTGGTTCTGTCACTTCCTCAGTGTTTTTAGTTGGAAATCGTTTCACTCCATTTCACTTAAGCTAGATAAGGTCTCAGGTTTCTTCCAGGTTTATGATTTACAAATACATCTTATAGAAGAATGTAAAAGTATACAAATGTCAGTATAGAGCTGACAACCTTAAGGGCAAGGTGATCCTGAAATTAAATGATGGTTGCTCCTTGGAAAGGAATCTATGACAAACCTAGACAGCGTATTAAAAAGCGGAGACATCACTTTGCCTACAAAGGTCTGGTTTTTCTAGTAGTCATGTACGAATGTGAGAGTTGGACCATAACAAACACTGAGCACCAAAGAATTGACCCTTTCGAATTATGGTCCTGGAGAAGACTCTTGAGAGTCCCTTGGACTGCAGGGAGATCAAACCAGTCAATCATAGGGGAAATCAGTCCTGAATATTCATTGGAAGGACTGGTGCTGAAGCTGAAGCTCCAGTAGTTTGGCTACCTGATGCAAAGAACTGACTTGTTGGAAGACCCTGATGCTGGAAATATTGAAGGCAGGAGGAGAAGGGGACGACAGAGGATGAGATGGTTGGATGGCATCACCGACTTGATGGCCATGAGTTTGAGCAAGCTCTGGGAGTTGATGATGGACAGGGTAGGCTGGGGTGCTGCAGTCCATGGGGTCACAAGGAGTCGGACTCAACTGAGTGACTGAACAACAGTACAGTTTTTCCTGAGAGTGCCTTGAACCAAACCACTCAATCCTAAAAGAAATCAACCCTGACTATTCAATGGAAGGACTGATGCTGAAGCTGAAGTTCTGATACTTTGGCCACCTGATTTGAAGAGCCAACTTCTTGGAAAAGACCCTGATGCTGGGAAAGATAGAAGGGAAAAGGGAGAAGGGGGTGGCAGAGAATGAAATGGTTAGTAGCATCACTGACTTAATAGACATGAATTTGAGCAAACTCTGGGAGATAGTGGAGGACAGAGGAACCTGGTGTGCTGCAATCCATGTGGTCAGAAAGAGTTGGACATAACTTAGCAGCTGAAGAGCAACAACAGAGGTAATTCTTGTTTTAAAAAATGTACTTTGAAAAAGCATGCCAAATAAAATTGAGCTTTTATAGTAATATTTAAGCTCTTTCTACTTATAGTTTTTAAGCTATTTTTGTAGTATCAGTTATTTTCACACAATCTTTCAGAAATATCTGTTATAATCTCTGTTTGAGAAGTAGAGAATGTGAGATTCAGTGATATTAGGTAATGTATTTGAGCCATCAGCAGAGACAGGAGCAGTCAGAATCTAATTCAGAAATATCTTGATATAATATCCCACCTATTATAAAACAATTGTGTAATATTATAGAGCTAAACTAGGAAAGAAAGCAATGAACTTTAAAGCAAATTGTACATAGATTAAAATAGAAAAAACCAAAATTAAGGTGCTAGATGACATTCTATTTCAGAATCACATAATTATGGCGTTAGGCAGCATTCTTAAGAGGTAATCATCTACCTTCAAGCAAGGCCACACCCAGTAATCCCTAAACAGAAGTTAAGAAATTCTTTGAAAAAAAATTTAGAAAAAGAATAATTCTACAACTCTTTTTCATACTGGTTCCAGTGCCATATGATACTGATAACAGAAAATTTGCTACCTTAACAATTATCCATCCAGTCCATTCTGAAGGAGATCAGTCCTGGGATTTCTTTGGAAGGAATGATGCTAAAGCTGAAACTCCAGTACTTTGGCCACCTCATGTGAAGAGTTGACTCATTGGAAAAGACTTTGATGCTGGGAGCGATTGGGGGCAGGAGGAGAAGGGAACGACCAAGGATGAGATGGCTGGATGGCATCACTGGCTCAATGGCCGTGAGTCTGAGTGAACTCCAGGAGTTAATGATGGACAGAGAGGCCTGGCGTGCTGTGATTCATGGGGTCACAAAGAGTCAGACACGACTGAGCGACTGAACTGAACTGAACAATTATCCAGAACTGATGGTTTTTCCAGTGGTCATGTATGGATGTGAGAGTTGGACTGTGAAGAAAGCTGAGCGCCGAAGAATTGATGCTTTTGAACTGTGGTGTTGGAGAAGACTCTTGAGAGTCCCTTGGACTGCAAGGAGATCCAACCAGTCCATCCTAAAGGAGATCAGTCCTGGGTGTTCATTGGAAGGAATGATGCTAAAGCTGAAACTCCAGTACTTTGGCCACCACATGTGAAGAGTTGACTCATTGGAAAAGACTCTGATGTTGGGAGGGATTGGGGGCAGGAGGAGAAGGGGACGACCGAGGATGAGATGGCTGGATGGCATCACGGACTCGATGGACGTGAGTCTGAGTGAACTCCGAGAGATGGTGATGGACAGGGAGGCCTGGCGTGCTGCAATTCATGGGGTCGCAAAGAGTCAGACACGACTGAGCAACTGAACTGAACTGAACTGAACCAGTTTTAGCAATGACCCCACATATCTAAGATTCCCTTTCTTTCCTAGTTGTGGTAGGCAGATTTCTAAGACATCTACCAAAATTCCTGCCCCTGGTGTACATGTTTTGTATAAGCCTTTCCCAAGCTTGTGGGTGGGACCTGTAGATATGAGATAGGTACTCACTTGACAGGTTATATTTTGTGATGACTGTGTGGTGGTGGTCACCTTTGGTTATGTAGAGATTGAAAATAAACGTACCAGGATTACATGGTGATATTTAGTGAGAAAATGAAATGCTATCTGAAGGCAGCTGCCTCACTTTCCTTATCTCTCCCTCTAAAATGCTATGTCATTTTTCCATCCTTTTCTTCCTTCCCCAGGTACCAGAGGAAAGCTACTTCTTTATCTCAAGGGTATCAAGTGTCTCTTTCAGATGTTCAGTTGTTCATTCTGCTCTTAGTCATTCCCCAAAACATCCAACACACAGGGTCTTGTACCTGACAGAGCCTTTGCATGACTCTTAACTCTTTTGAACTTTGGAGCTTCTGCTTCCTTTCTGTGTCAGACCTGCTTGATATAGATGTGCCCTACTGTTCCTAAGAACATTGGCCTCAGCTGGACCCAGATTCAGAGTGATAATCCCAAGCAGGTTTCACATTCTCACCCAGTGATATGAAAAATGAATGGCACATAGGGGACCACTGACAATGGTTTCAAGCTGGCCCTGCGACCCAATGTTTCCTCTACTTGCTTTATTTCCTAACCCATAGCTACATAGGCCTTTTAGTCTGGCTACAATGATAAATTCATTCTCATGAATTTAATCTCATGGCTACATGACAAATAGATTCAAGGAATTAGATCTCATAGACAGAGTGCCTGAAGAAATATGGACAGAGGTTCGTTACATTGTACAGGTGACAGTGATCAAGACCATCCCATCCCCAAGAAAAGCAAATGCGAAAAGGCAAAATGGTTGTCTGAGGAGGCCTAACAAATAGCTGAAAAAAGAGAAGCTAAAGGCAAAGGAGAAAAGGAAAGATATATCCATCTAAATGCAGAGTTCCAAAGAAGCAAGGAGAGATAAGAAAGACTTCCTCAGTGATCAATGCAAAGAAATAGAGGAAAACAACAGAATGGGAAAGACTAGAGATCTCTTCAAGAAAATTAGAGATACCAAGGGAACATTTCATGCAAGGATGGGCTCGATAAAGGACAGAAATGGTATGGACCTAACAGAAGCAGAAGATATTAAGAAGAGGTGGCAAGAATACACAGAAGAACTGTACAAAAAAGATCTTCACGACCCAGATAATCATGATGATGTGATCACTCATCTAGAGCCAGACATCTTGGAATGTGAAGTCAAGTGGGCCTTAGAAAGCATCACTACGAACAAAGCTAGTGGAGGTGATGGAATTCCAGTTGAGCTGTTTCAAATCCTGAAAGATGATGCTGTGAAAGTNAAAAAGATCTTAATGATCCAGATAACTACGATGGTGTGATCACTCACCTAGAGCCAGACACTCTGGAGTGTGAAGTCAAGTGGGCCTTAGGAGGTATTACTACGAACAAAGGTAGTGGAGGTGATTGAATTCCAGCTGAGCTATTTCAAATCCTAAAAGATGATGCTGTTAAAGTACTGCATTCAATATGCCAGTGAATTTGGAAAACTCAGCAGTGGCCACAGAACGAGAAAATGTCAGTTTTCATTCCAATCCCAAAGAAAGGCAATCCCAAAGAATGTTCAAACTACCACACAATTGCACTCATCTCACATGCGAGTAAAGTAATGCTTAAAATTCTCCAAGCCAAGCTTCAACAGTACGTGAACCGTGAACTTCCAGATGTTCTAGCTGGTTTTAGGAAAGGCAGAGGAACCAGAGATCAAGTTGCCAACATCCATTGGATTATTGAAAAAGCAAGAGAGTTCCAGAAAACATCTATTTCTGCTTTATTGACTATGCCAAAGCCTTTGACTATGTGGATCACAACAAATGGTGGAAAATTCTTCAAGAGATGGCAATACCAGACCACCTGACCTACCTCCTAAGAAATCTGTATGCACGTCAAGAAGCAACAGTTAGAACCATAAATGGAACAACAGACTGGTTCCAAATTGGGCAAAGAGTACATCAAGGTGTATATTGTCACCCTGTTTATTTAACTTATACGCAGAGTTCATCATGTGAAATGCCGGGCTCGATGACGCACAAGCCAGAATCAAGATTACCGGGGGAAATATCAATAACCTCAGATATGCAGATGAACAACATCCTTATGGCAGAAAGCAAAGAGGAACTAAAGAACCTCTTGATGAAAGTGAAAGAGCTGACTTAAAACTCAATATTCAAAAAACTAAAATCATGGCATCCAGTCCCATCATAGCAAACAGATGGGGAAACAATGGAAACAGTGAAAGACTTTATTTTCTTGGGCTCCAAAATCACTGCAGATGGTGACTGCAGCCATGAAATTAAAAGACACTTGCTCCTTGGAAGAAAAGTTATGAGAAACGTAGAGAGCATATTAAAAAGCAGAACCATTGCTTTGCCGACAAAGGTCAGTCTAGTGAAAGGTATCACTTTTCCAGTAGTCAAGCATGGATGTGAGATTTGTACCATAAAGAAAGCTGAGCACTGAAGAACTGATGCTTTTGAATTGTGGTGTTGGAAAAGACTCTTGAGAGTCCCTTGGGCTGCAAGGAGATCCAACCAGTCAATCCTAAAGGAAATCAGTCCTGAATATTCATTGGAAGGACTGATGCTGAAGCTGAAACTCCCATACTTTGGCCACCTGATGCAAAGGACTGACTCCTTAGAAAATACTCTGATGCTGGGAAAGTTTGAAGGCAGGAGGAGAAGTGGACGACAGAGGATAAGATGGTTGGAGGGCATCACCGCCTTGATGGACATGAGTTTGAGCCCAGGCTCTGGGAGTTGGTGATGGACTGGAAAGCCTGGTGTGCTGCAGTCCATGGGGCTACAAAGAGTCAGACACAACTGAACAGCTGAACTGAATTGAACACGATAAATTCGTTCTCTGAGCTTTCAAGTCTCTTTCTGTCTTCTCTGATCAGCAGGTTCAGTTCAGTTCAGTCGCTCAGTCGTGTCCGACTCTTTGCGACCCCATGAATCGCAGCACGCCAGGCCTCCCTGTTCATCACCATCTCTCGGAGTTCACTCAGACTCACATCCATCAAGTCAGTGATGCCATCCAGCCATCTCATCCTCGGTCGTCCCCTTCTCCTCCTGCCCCCAATCCCTCCCAGCATCAGAGTCTTTTCCAATGAGTCAACTCTTCGCATGTCTTTCATTACTCAGATTCAACAATTATCAACACAAGCCCATGTTGGATTTTCCTTTTTGTGTGTGTAGTAAAAACTATATAACATTACATTTACCATCTTCGTCACTTTTAAGTGTAAAGTTCAGTACTATTTATATTGTTGTACAACAAGTCTCTGCAACTGTTTGACTTATTAGATCTGAAACTCTTGTCCTATTAATTCTGAAACACTAATCATGTTGGATTATGTTCAAGGGAAATTCCAGACTTTATATCAGTTCATCAATTAACATTTCAGACAGTATCATAAAAGAATACAAGACTCCCCTGCCACAGACACTTTTTTTATACAACCACAAAATCACACTTAACCACACTTAAATCAAGGTTTTCACAGGAAACCAATGACACACTCAAATAAGATTACTTTAGGAATGTTTATTTAAGGGTTGTGGGTACAGAGAAACCATAAGGTATAGTGCACTAACCTAGGGTAAGTGACTATGTTGGCACCACCTCCAGACCCATAAGAATATGGGGAGGGAATGGTTAGCAGAACACAGCAGGAGAAAGAATCTATAGGGTGGAATACTCCGAAAAAAGCAATGACCTTTGGTGAGGAGACACAACGGTGTCTTTCATGGAGAAAGACAAGGGAGTGATACCTTGATATCACTCCCCTCCCTCTCTGTGTTCTCTTGCAGGATCTCTCACTGGCCAAGTCCATCTAATAGATAAAGAGCATAGGAACCTACTGATATGTTATGTGTGTGTGTGTGTGTGTGTGTGTTCCAGAGGCCAGCCTTCTGGAGAAGAGAGGAAGGTAGACAGTGACTCTGAAGAAACAAATGGAAGATATCCGGGAAATAATAACCCTTAATATCACTTAATACCCAGTCAGTGATCAAAAACTGCTGAGTGTTTCACAAAAATGTATTATTTTATAGTCTTTTTCTTTGGACCCCAAAAACTATACACGTTGTATTTGGGTTAGAATGTGTGATGGATAATTTTATGTGCCAGTTTGACTAAGGTCATCAGGTGCCCGGATATTTGACCAAACGCTAATCTGGGTATTCCTGTGGCAGTGTTTTTGGATGAGTTTAATATTTAAATAGACTGAGAGCTTCCCTGGTGACTCAGTGGTTAAGAATCTGCCTGCCAATGCAGGAGGCCCGCCTTTGCTCTCTGGTCTGGGACGATGCCACACGCTGTGGAATAACTTGGTCCATGCACCACAGCTACTGAGCCTGTGCTCTGGAGCCTGAGGGCCTCAGCCAAAACCACTGAAGTCCGCACACCCTGTTGCCCATGCTCCACAGCAAGAGGAGCCACCGCAGTGAGCAGCCTGTGCACGATAACCGAGGAGCAACTTCTGCTTGCCACAGCTAGGGGCTGCAATGAAGACGGAGCGCAGCCCAAAACAAAATTATTTAACAAATAAATAGACTGAGCACACTCTTCTCCTTAATATCCGTAGGCCTCTTTCAAACTGTTGAAGGCCTCAGTAGAACAAAAACACAACTTCTGCGGAGTAAGAGGGATTATGGCTTTCCAGCTCAGCCTTGTATTTTTTTCTACCTTAAAATGAAATATTGTTTCTTCCTGAATCTTGAGCCTCCTAGTTTTTGAATTGGAATGACACCTGCCAATTCTTTACAGAAACTCTCTTTCCCTTCTCTTCTTTTTTTCTCTCTCACCCTTCCTCCAACTTGTTCTATTCCTCTGGAGAACCCTAATACAGTATTCTACTTACATTTATTTTATTCTGTGTTTTAATGATAGATTTATTGAGATATTTGATGCAATAAGATATATGTATATCTGGTCTTTGTCCTTGGTATCTGACACAGAGCTTCTAAAATCCTTGAAATTTCCTGGGTGATAGAGGTGTCAGGAGCATCTTTTGTTATTCGTTAACAATCTCCTTTCAATTGTATCAGTTCAGTTCGGTTCATTCCCAGTTGAGTCCGATTCTTAGTGACCTCATGGACTGCAGCATACCAGGCCTCCCTGTCCATTACCACCAACTCACAGAGTTTACTCAAACCCATGTCCATTGAGTCAGTGATGCCATCCAACCATCTCATCCTCTGTTGTCCCCTTCTCCTCTCACCTTCAATCTTTCCCAGCATCAGGGTCTTTTCAAATGAGTCAGTTCTTTGCATCAGGTGGCCAAAGTATTGGAGTTTCAGCTTCAGCATCAGTCCTTCCAATGAATATTCAGGACTGATTTCCTTCAGGATTGACTGGTTGGATCTCTCTGCAGTCCAAGGGACTCTCAAGAGTCTTCTCCAACACCACAGTTAAAAAACCAATTCTTCAGCACTCAGCTTTCTTTATAGTCCAACTCACATCCATACATGACTACTGGAAAAACCATAGCTTTGACTAGATGAACCTTTGCTGGCAAAGTAACATCTCTACTTTTTAATATGCTGTCTAGGTTGGTTATAACTTTTCTTGCAAGGAGTAAGCGTCTTTTTATTTCATGGCTGCAGTCATTATCTGTAGGGATTTTGGAGCCCCCCAAAATAAAGTCTGCCACTGTTTCCACTCTTTCTACATCTACTTGCCATGAAGTGATGGGACCGGATGCCATGATCTTCGTTTTCTGAATCTTGAGTTTCAAGCCAACTATTTCACTCTCCTCTTACACTTTCATCAAGACGCTCTTTAGTTCTTCACTTTCTGCCATAAGGGTGGTGTCATCTGCATATCAGAGGTTATTGATATTTCTCCCTGCAGTCTTGATTCCAGCTTGTTCTTCAGCCCAGCATTTCTCATTATGTGCTCTGCATATAAGTTAAATAAGCCAGGTGACAATATACAGTCTTGACCTACTCCTTTCCCCATTTGTAACTAGTCTGTTGTTCCATGTCCAGTTCTAACTGTTGCTTCCTGACTTGCATACAGATTTCTCAAGAGGCAGGTCAGGTGGTCTGGTATTCCCATCTCTTGAAGAATTTTCCATAGTTTGTTTGTGATCAACACAGTCAAAAACTTTGGCATAGTCAATAAAGCAGAAGTAGATTCTTTTCTGGAACTCTTTTGCTTTTTCAATGATCCAACGGATGTTGGCAATTTGATCTCTGGTTTCTCTGCCTTTTGTAAATCCAGCTTGAAAATCTGAAAGATCACAGTTCACGTACTGTTGAAGCCTGGCTTGGAGAATTTTGAGCATTACTTTACTAGCGTGTGAGATGATGCATTTGTGCCTTTACTAGCGTGTGAGATGAGTGCAATTGTGTGGTAGTTTGAGCATTCTTTGGCATCGCCTTTCTTTGGGATTGGAAAATTCAATTATATGGGTTTATGGTAATGAGGTGACTCCTGGAGGGCCTCTAGATTGCATTAGGATGGGAAGTGGTTGCCAGAAAAACCAACTAGGAGATTACAGGTTTGGAACTTTCATCCCTATCCATAGACTTCTGTGCAGAGTTGGAGCTGGAGATTGAGGTCAGTTACCAGTAGCAGATGATTTAATCAGTTGTATCTACATAATAAAACCTCCATAAAAACCCTAGATGACATTGTTTGGAGAGTTTCTGAGTTGATAGACACTTTACCTGCCAAGTACACCCCAACTTCACAGGGACAGAAGGGCTTGTGCTGGGGGCCTCTTCTGGATCTTGCCCTAAGCTCCTCTATCCGGACGTTCATTTTGTAGTGTTTATGTAAGCTGGTCATAGTAAGTAAAGAATCTACTTGAGTTCTGTGAGCCTTTCTAGCAAATTAGTGAAACTGGAAAGGGAACTGTGGTAACCTACTGAACATACAGCCGGCTGGTCTGAAGTCAAGTAGTGACCTCTGACTTGAAACTGTCATCTGAGTTGGGGGTAATCTTACAGGATTGAGCAGGATTAACTTGTGGGGTCAATCAAACCCCAGGTAGGTAGTGTCAGAACTGAAATGAACTACAGGCCCCCAACTGATGTTCAGAGAGTTGGGAGAATTGGTTTGTGTGGGGAAAAAAAACTCATATTTGGTGTCGGAGTGTTGTGAATAAAGTCAGTTCAAGATATAATTCACATTTCATACAATCCATCCATTTAAAGTGTAAAATTTAAGTAGATTTTAGGGGAGTAGTGGGAGGAAATGGAAGATTGGGATTGACATAGGTACACTATTGATGCTATGTATTAAACAGACAAGTAATGAGAATGGGAAGGAAATACAAAAAAAGAGGGGATATGTGTATACATGTAGCTGATTCACTTTGCTGTACAGTAGAAATTAACATAACATTGTAAAGCAACTATGCTCCAATAAAAATTAATTAGAAAATAAACACACACACACAAATTTATATAGATTTTAGTACATTCATAGAGTTGTACAGCTATCACAATTGGTTATAGAACATTTTAACTGCCTCCCAAAGAAACGTTACACCTATAAGGAATCATTCTCCATTCTCCCTTTGTCTCAGCCCCTGGGGAGCGTTAATGTACTTTCTGTCTCTGTGGCTGTGTCTATTTCACACTTCATATAAATTGTGACCCATTGTGTCTAGTTTCTCTCACTTAGCATGTTTTCAAGATCCATTGTAGCATGTATCAGTACTTTATTTTTATTGTCAAGTAATATTCTATTATATGGATATACAACATTTTATTCATCCATTAGTTGATTGGTATTTGGGCTGTCTCCACTTTTTGGCTATTATGAAGAATGCTGCTATAAACATTTCATGGGCAAATTTTTGTGTTGACATAGGTCTTCATTTCTTCTGGGTATATACTGAAGAATGGAATTTCTGGGTTACATGGTGACTCTATATAGAAACATGTAGTGGACCTGCCAGACTGTTTTCCAAAAAATGGCAGGACCATTTTACATTCGGATCAGTGATATAAGGGGATTCTATTTCTTCACATCCTCATCAACACTTATTAATATCTGTCCTTTAGATTCTAGTCATCCTAATGGGTGTGAAGTGATATTTCTCAGTGGTTTCGATTTGCATTTCTCTCATGACTAATGATGTTGAACACATTATTCATATGTGTATTGGCCATTTGCATATCTTCTTGGAGAAACATTTATTCAAATTGTTTGCCTATTTTAAAATTAGGTTATTTCTCTTTTTACTATTGACATATAAGAATTGTTTATATAAATTTGAGACATAAGCCTCTTATGAAATAAAAAATTTGCAAAACTTTTCTCCCATTCTTTGGTTTGTTTTTTCACTTTCTTGATGGTGGTGTCTTTTGAAATACATTATTAATTTTGATGATGTCCAATTCACCTTTTGTTGCTTGTGTTTTTATTCTGTTTTCAATCTTTTAAAAATTCCTTGCCATTTATTTCTTGAAGGAACCAGGTCATTATGTCCTGTAGTATTTGTCATATCCTCAGTTTTGCTAATTGCAACTCTGCATGCATATATGCTGTTGCTTCAGTCAGGTCCAACTGTTTGCAACCCCATGGGCTGGAGTCTGCCAGGCTCCTCTGTCCATGGGTTTATCCCGGCAAGAACACTGGGATGGGTTGCCTTTTCCTTCTCCAGGTGATCTTCCCTACCCAGGGATCAAACCAATGTCTCCTGCAGGTCCTTCATTGGCAGGTGTATTCTTTACCATTGAGCCACCTGGGAAGATATTACTTAACATATTCCCCAAGTCCCTATATTTTTATAGGCTCATAATTAGATCCAGAGGCTTGATCAGATTTGGGTTTAAAGTTCTGATAGAAATATTTCATAGGTGGTACTGCATACATTGTAAACATCTCATCTTTATATCATATGAGGAGGAATATAGTGACTGATTAAGTTTTTTTGATATTAAGATTAATCAGTGGGTTCTGTTCTTACTGGCCTGACCCAACCGTTTAAAATTCCCTAACAGTTTCTTATTTAATGTTTTATCAGCTATAATGTTTGGGTCAGTACTGTCCAATAGAAATTTCTATGATGATGGAAATGTTTTATCTATAAACTGTCCTATGCCTCTAATCACATGTGGTTATTGAATACTTGAAAAATGTCTAATACTACTGAAAAGTGATTCTTAAACTTTAACTAATTAAAACGTAAATGGTCACATATGGCAAGTGGTTAATGGACAATGCAGGTCTAGATTCACTATTTCACCAGAGTCTGTACTATCTCTGCAGCTGTTAGCTCAAATTCTTCTAAAAGAAGAACTTTCCCTCATCAAGTATGACTACCTTTAAATACAACTCATTCAGAAAAGACATAACATGGGGTTGTTTTTAAAGGGGGCACTGAGCCTACATTTCAGGCCATGTTGATTGGGATAGTCTAGCCTTTAGGCCATTTCCAGCTAAAGAACCATGAAGAGCAAATATATTCTATTCTAGGAGGATTGTTACTGTAGTCTCTGTGTCACTGTCAGGGTTCTGTAATATAAACTACTGGTGCTTCATACTTCTTCCCCACAGCTCATCTCTGATTTTAGTGGCAGCCCTGGTGGACAGTTACTGCTCACAGACGGCTTCCCATCTGAAGCACCTACCGTATCTCTCAACTTTTTGCAGCACAGAATGTGGGAGTGTTAATGTCCCTAGGGTCAGCCTTCAACCAATGGTAGCTAAATACTCTGCCTCAGAGGGCCAGTTCTGAAGTGCACACTAAACAATTCTCCTGACAATGGTACGCAGGATTGAGCTTTGACGCTCACAGAGCTACTAATGCCCTCTTTGCTGACTTTCCTCTGGTCCACTCTCTCTACTCCTTCTTTCCAGCTTCTTAGGATCTCTTTTCTAATAAACTGCCTGCTTCCAAGTTGTGTCTCAAGCTCTGCTTTAGGAAAATGTAAATTAGGGATCTCTTAATTATGATCTCAAAATACTGTAGTCCATGGCATCCATTCACTCAGAAATATTTACTGAGTGATTGTAATGGATCAGGTAGTTTTTTAGATACTGACAATATGATAGTGAACAGGAGATTAAGTCTGATGGAGTACGTGGATAAATAGGCCACAACTGAGTAATGTATCAAGCATTGTAACAGGGTAGACATGAGTGCTACTACCCGTGAAGTGTGGTCAGGTTAGGATCCCTGAATCACATTTGCTAGGTATTAAGAGTGTGAAGAACAGAGGGGCTTCCCAGGTGGCACAGTGGTAAAGAATTCGCCTGCCAATGAAGGAGTCTCAGGAGGTGCAGTTTCAACCCCTGGGTCGGGAAAATCCCCTGGAGGAGGAAATGGTAACCCACTCCAGTATTCTTACCTGGGAAATCCACTGGACTGAGGGGATACAGTCCATGGGGTCGCACAGAGTGGGACACGACTTAGCAGCTGAGCACACACGCACAAATGACTGAGGACAAGCCAGAGCATCTCCACCTTGGACTTTGTGTCCAACTCCCAGGCTTCAGTTTGGGACTGAGGCAAGCCCAAGCGGCACGGCACAGTCCTTCCTTCCCCCCAGACCACACCCCTTTAGCCTTCCTAGAGCCTTCAGGAGACGGAACACCATGGCACTCTTACTGCATGAATCCAGTGGTGCTTAATTAAAGCATAAGCCTGAAAAAGAGGAACCAGTCCCCACCCTCCCCCAAATCCCCAAAGAGAACACATTCTACCTGCAAAACTAAAACTTCATTTCTCGTGTGGGTGCTCAGTCACTCAGTTGTGTCTGGCTCTTTGCGAACGCATGGAGTGTAGTCTGCCAGGCTCCTCTGTCCATAGGATTTTCCAGGCAAGAATACTGGTGTCGGTTGCCATTTCCTCCTCCAGGGGATCTTCCAAACTAGAGATCAAACCTGCCCCTCCTTCGTCTCTGGCATTGGCAGATGGATTCTTTACCACTCTGCCACCTGGGAAGCCCCCTTAATTCCTCATGACACAAAAACTGCCTGTTTGTACTGTGGCCTTACAACCTTGACCTTGCCACAACTGCTGTCCTCCTTAGTACTTTTTAATAGGGGAAACTCGAGCTTGTTAAAGTTAGAATGTGAAACCAATATGACCTTCTTTTCTTTTTTCTCTTTTTTCCCTTCTCTATCCCTAAGCCTTCTGCTTGAAAGACTTTAGAAAGCTGTTTATCTAGTGAGAAAACTGTACCGAGGCTTTCTTACCTAAAATTAATGACTTGGGGGCTACGCTGCCACTCTGGTCCCGGTCCTCGATAAGTACTTCCTTTGCTAGAATCTTTCCACCAGGGAGGCACTTGGGTTTTGAACCCTAGTCAATGGCTAGGCCATTGGTGCTCCCAGAGTTCCAATGAGCCTTTCCACAAAGTTTTAACTGGGGTAAACATGAAGTAAATTCCACCCAGTTTCACCACTTCATATGAAATGAACATCTTGGGACCTCCCTGATGGTCCTGTGGCTAAGACTCTGTGCTCCCAATGCAGGGACCCAGATGCCATCCCTGGTCAGGGAACTAGATCCTACAGGACGCCAACTAAGAGTTTGCATGCCACAACTAAAGATCTGGTACAGCCAAATAAATAACTATTAAAAAAAAAAAAAAAGAAATGAATATCTTGTCTTTACCAGATGCTGAGAACTGATACTGTCTAGAACTTATAGGTACTATCCTGAATTTCTCCTGTTGTAGTACTAATTTTTCCCATTTCCTGCTGCTGCTGCTAAGTCGCGTCAGTCGTGTCCGACTCTGTGCGACCCCATAGACAGGAAGCCCACCAGGCTCCTCTGTCCCTGGGATTCTCCAGGCAAGAACACTGGAGTGGGTTGCCATTTCCTTCTCCAATGCATGAAAGTGAAAAGTGAAAGTGAAGTCGCTCAGTCGTGTCCGACTCTTAGTGACCCCATGGAGTGCAGCCTACCAGGCTCCTCCGTCCATGGGATTTTCCAGGCAAGAGTACTGGAGTGGGTTGCCATTTCCTTCTCCAGGGGATCTTCCCAACCCAGGGATCGAACCCTGGTCTCCTGCATTCCAGGCAGACACTTTAACCTCTGAGCCACCAGGGAAGTCAGAAAATGACAGAAAACAAAACTCAAATTAGCTTAAGCAAAAACTAAAAAAACAAAACCAACACTTCTCCCCCCAGCACATTATTAGTTCATGTAACTGCAAAGTCCAAGGCTCAAGTAATGCATAAGGGTTCTCCTTTCATCTTTTGCTTTCTTCTCTGCTGTGACTGAGTTCACTTTTAGGAAGGCTTTCTTTGAGTGGAGGCCACTAGTATAATACATGCAATTTTTAGTTCTGATTGGGCCCAATCATGTTGGCTTGACTCATTTGGTTATCCCAAAACCAGACATGGAAGCCAGGGGAATGGGCTGGTTGGCTTGGCCAGGCCTAGACCAAGGCTTATCTTTGAAACTGGGGTGGGGAATCAGCTGTATAGAAATATGGCGATTGATACCAGTGTGTGTGTGTATGCACACACATGCATACACGTGCATGCTGGGGGTAGTGTGGGGAGCTTGGATGCTGAGCAACGAAAAATATTCCCCTCTCAGTTCTTCTGTTGAGCTCCAGACATTTCCCTGAGATTGGACTCCTGTGGGACATGAATATTTGCCCACTCTGGCCACACTGGGCTTGTCTGTGATACTAGCTCTTCTCCAGAGGTAGGGACCACCATTCTCACTTGAAGTATTCCCCAGACTCTGTCTAGCCTGCTTACAGCTTGTCTTCTTCCTGCTCTAAATGTTCCCAGCAAGCTGCACAGTGCATGTAATGTCCTTTCAGACACTTTGGCAACTAGCGAGTCATGTACACAAAGAACCATTCAAAGCAGAATGTGGTTAGTTCTCTGAGAGAGTAGTGAAAAGATGTTTGGAGAGCAGAGATAAAGGCATATAACATCTGGCTGGCAGCATGAGAGCAGACAAACAATTCAGTGACTATCAAGCACCCAGGACAAGCTTAAGGGTAGGATGAACAATGATAATAAGAGTGATAATATTAACAGCAGCTAATATAGTACTTAACCATATGCCAGGCCCTGTTCTAAGAAGTGTATGTGAATTAACGAATCCTCACGATACTCTTTCAAGTAGGTACAGTTATTACCCAATTTTAGAGTTGAGATCAAATAACTTGTCCAAGGTTACATAGTAAGGAGGTGGCAGCATATGATTAGGTTCCTATCATGGGTGGAGGGTATTAAAGGCTAAGATACAGTGTTAGTCTTGACTAATGTTTCTTTTAGAGGCTGTTTCATGTTTGCCAACAAACAAACTTCCTGAGAGCAGCAGTTTGGACTACACTTGGGGAGAAGCTACATATGTATATTTTTGAGTAGACTCTCTTTAAAGGAATGAGCATTGTTATACAAATGAATGAAGTCTTCCACAGCGGTTAGAACAAGAAGATAAGACAGGAAGTTATGGATCTGACTAACTGACTCAGTGTGTGACTCTACAGATGACCTAACTCCATGTTGATAATTTGCCAGCACCAGGTTGCACAATGGTGAAGAATCGGTCTGCCAATGCAAGAGATGCAAGAGACATGGGGATGATCCCGGGGTCAGGAAGATCCCCTGGAGTAGGAACTGGCATCCCACTCCGGTATTCTGGAAAATACCATGGATTGAGGAATCTGTCGGGCTACAATCCGTGGGGTTGCAAAAAGTCAGACACAACTGAGCCACACCCGCGTGCATACACACAAATATACATATTAAAGTCTTGCAACAGTTAAGAGAAAGCTACTAAAATTAAGGTATTTTTTCTTAGTTTCACTGTAACATTAGTAAGCAGCAAATATGCATTAGAAGCCAAATATACTAGACACTATGGGATTACAACAGAATAATGAAACAGGATTTCTACCAGTCCCTATTTTATAGACTTGACGGGCAAGATCAGTTTGATTGGTAAACATTCAGATTACTTAGCAGAATGTCAAAATGGCAAAGTACATTAGAACTCATCTGGTTCAACACATACAAATGGAAAATGAGATTCAAAAGGGGAAAGAAATAGATTCAGGAAGAGTCTTATTACTGCAGAAACACTTGTCCTCAAAGAAAAGGCTTGGGCTCTGGGTTTGAGTTTGGGTTGAAGAGGTTACCATCTGTGTGACCTTCGGCCACTCGCTTAGTTTCTCTGAACCAAATTCCTTTTCTCTAAAATGGGGATAATAACTTCTTTCCAAGAGCAGTTGTGAAGATTAAGTAAAATCGTGTGTGTAAAACTCTAACCCAGGGCCTGGCTTAGGACCACAAGCAACTATTATTATCGTGACCTTTGCAGGAGAAAGCTCTTTTCTGGCTCTTTTTCTATAAGAAAACCCATTCTTTCTCCAGTGACACCCCATTCACAAGGTCGCAGCAGAACAGAAAGTGCTTTCAACTGCTGGGAGATGGGCGCTGCAAGAACACGGACCCAGCCATCCCGGGCGGTAGAGCACAGCCCCCTCGGCCAAGCCTAACTTCCATTTCCTTCCCTTCCTTTTTGGGAGAGCTAGGCTCCCCCCACGCGCTCGGTTATCTTATTTTCCCGAGCCTCGCCAGGTCGCTGGCCTCTGTCTGCGTCCTTCTGATCATGTGGGCCCCGCGGCAGCCGTGCAGTCACGGCCGGCGGCTGGGTCCCTCTACGCCCCATTCTTCCTCTTGGCTCCCGCGGGCGGGAGCTGCGTTCTGAAGACCGGGTTCCCGCGGGGCTTGACGCGCTGCGGGAGGAGCGGTTTCTTGCTGCGCGCCTCTCAGGAGCATTACGGCTGGGCTCGTTCCCGGCTCCGGCCGCCAGCCTCCCGGGTCCGGAGCGGGGACTGGAGGAGGCGGCGAGGGAGGGAGCGCGAGCGAGGAGGCACGCGCCCGCCCGCCCGTCCGCGCCCAGACCGCTGCCGCCGCCTCAGCAGCCATGGCCGAGCGTCGCGCCTTCGCCCAGAAGATCAGCAGGTAAATCTGGGGCGTGTGGCGCGCCGCGGCAGTCGGAGGAAGAGCCGGAGAGTCCTCCCGGGCCCGGCCTAGGAGGCGGGTGGGTGTGGCGCCGGGGGCGCCGGGATCCCGCGGCCTGGTCGGCTGCTGGGCGGAGGGGCCAAGGGTTTCTCGCCGGGGCTGCCGAGGCCTCGCGCGGCGCTCCTGCCTCGGCCCTCAGCCCTCGCCTACCCGGGGGCGCAGAGAGCCCCGCGCGCACGCCTCCGCCGGCTCCTCGGCCGCCCGGGCCTGGAGTTTGGCGGCGGCTTATTGAAAGGCAGGCGGGGTAAGCTCGGCGGCTGGCCGCTCCGCGCTTCCCGAATTCTTTGTGTCCCCACCCCCGGGCTGGCCGGGGCCCTTTACCTCTCTCCGCCCACCCTCGGCTCTCCCCAGCAGGGTGCGGGGGGTCCGCCCTCGTCTCCACCCCAACAAAAGGTTCGGTGCGCGGCGGACTCCCGGCGGAGGAGGGAGGCCGCCCCTCCTTAACGCCCCTTCACCCTTCCCAGAAATCTGACACGAATCCTCTTTGCACCCGGGGGTCTTGTTCAGAGTGGGCGCGTGCACCCAGAATGGAAAACGTACGGCCAGAATAAAAAGTTGAGAACCTGTGCTTTGCACCTTCGGTGTGCAGCTGCAGGATCTGCCGAATTGTACGCTGGAGCTTGATCCTACTAGCGTGTGAATGTAAATTACCCTGTGTTTCTCGTAGCTCGGGAGAAAGATGGATGATAGGCAGTGTTCTTTATACCCCGGCCCTTTGACTCGTGTTTTAGGAGTCTAGACGTAAAAAGTAAACGATCAAGGCTGAATTTTCTTTCACCTACTTGTGGTGAGAATGTTGCCGCTTTTCTCCCCTCTAAAACTAAAAATTGAATTACGGTGGAGGATTCTAAAATTTGTAGACTTTGTGAAATATACGAATGTATACGACACTAGACATTCTGTTAATTATGAAGTCGCAAGAAAAGAAACATTCGAATATATTACTTTTTCGACAGTTCTATTTCCTTGACTCTGGATCTTTTTAGTTTACTGTTATTTCTTACAGATTTTTTTTTGCCTGCCAGACAGGTCTTTTCTTAACTATCTGAACTTCCATAGTGTTACTCTATTTTGGTTACGTTTTTCATTTAAAACTAACATCTCTTTAAGCTTTGTGCTTATTTTTTTTTTCTTTCGAACTTTAGAACATATTTCATTTCCTCAGGAGGCAAAATAGCAAACGCTTAAGAGCATAGAGGCTCAGTCTATGACATGGGCTGAAATCCTGATTGTTACTTTCTAAGTTGACACCTTGGCCAAATCGATTAAGTTCTCTTAAGCTTTAGTTTTAAGCTGGTCTGGATAATGGGTAAAAACAAATCAAAAAAGTGTACCCAGCTCATAGACTTGTTGTAAACATTGTGGCATAATTTGTGTAAAGGTTTTAGTATGGTGTATGGCTCCTGCTAGCTATCACTGAAATCTTAAAATAAGTGGTATAATCTAGGGAGCTGTGATAGACTTAATAGGAATTTATTACTTATTAGGAAATTATTACTTTTGTTCTTTTTTTGTAAAATAGTTTGATCTTGTTTCTGAAGGTAGTGCCATTTAAAAATAGATACATTACTTGACATGCATGCTAAGTATTACTTTCTCTTAAATAGAGCCAAAAGCTTATCTGTGAGAACACTGTGCTGATCAAGAAAGTGCACATGAGGGAGTTAGGTATGAAATGTATACAGTGTCTGTTCTCCAGTCATGGGATTTGTCCTCAGATAGACATGACAAAACACAAGAAAAAAGATAACTAGTTTTGCAAAACAACAAAAAATTCAAATTAACATTACCTTGTAAAGTTATAAAAGTGCATAAGGCAATAGAAATGAAGATACATGAATTGATTGGAGAGATATTCAGACGTAGGCGTGCAGTGATTGATGATTGTTTGGATGTGGAAGGTGAGGAAGACTGAAGAGTCTGGGAGGACATCCAAGTTTCTGGGTTAGAGGCAATTGTTGAGGTAAGGGAATGCAGGAGGAGGAAGGGGCCTGAGAGTGGGAAGTGTGGTGTACTGGAGATGTTAATTCAGTTTTGTACTTGTTAGTTTTGAAGAGCTGTGGAGCACTCAAAGAGAAATGTCTATGAGGCTGTTGGTACAGGTTTAAGGGGCAGAAGAGAGATTGAGTTGGAAGTCTAGATTTGGGACTAATCAGCAAGTAGACTGTAGTTAAAGAAGGGTAGGTGAGATAGTTCAGGAGGGATGCTCGGACTTAATTTGGAGGGAAGACCAAGGACAGAACAGCTTATCTGGTTATTGTGAATGAAAGGTACTTTCCTCCTAGGAAAACACGGCTGAATAAATTCCTGTTCTGCTTCTTAATTTTCTACCATGGAAAGTATAGTATAGGTTGAAAACAAACTGCCTGGTTTGACATCCTAGCACTGCCCCTCATAGAGTAAACTTGGGCAAGTTATTTCCCCACAGTTTGACCTCATTTTCCCTATCTATAAAAGGGAGTTAATGGTATATGGACTCACCTTATAGGATGGTTGTAAGAGGTGAATAAATTTGTACCCATGAAGTGCTTATAGGTGCTTTTTTGATAATGAGTGCCCAGTATCACTTTTTAAAAATTATTATGGGATTTATAGAATGGCTTAGGACCATTTCTTGGAAGTAATAATCCTTTTTATGATGTACCTGTATGAACTTTGTTGTTCTGTGAAAAGCCTGTTGCTATCTGAAAACTTACTTTTCTTTTTCAAAGGTTTATGGTTTTTTAAAAACCTTTACTTTAAACAGAAATATACTGGCCTCTTTCCTGGGTCAGTTATTTCCTAGCCCTTTGCTTTTAGTGCTTTTGTTTTTTGAGGCTGTGGTTTGGTGATTTCTTGAAGCTCTTTATTCTGTACCACTGATTGCACTACTAACCTCAGCTCATCATAGAACAGCAGGCTTCATGTCAAGTACTGCCTCTTGTCTGTTCTCCCCACTTTTGGAGAACAAGACAAACGCTTTGTTAACCTTTGTAATCCCTCCTTCATATATAATGAGCTTCAAGGTGGCGCAGGTGGAAAAAATCCACCTGCCAGTGCAGGAGATGTGGATTCAATCCCTGGTTCAGGAAGATTTCATGGAGAAAGAAATGGCAACTCAACTCCAGTACTCTTGCCTGGAGAACCCCTGGGACAGAGGAGCCCGGCGGGCTCCAGTTGATAGGGTCGCAAAGAGTCGGACATGACTTAGTGACTGAACAACAGCAACGTATGTATAATGGGTGCAATTTATGAAATGTTGTTTGTAGATAAATGATCTAGGATTTTGTTTGGATTATTTTGTCCTGTCACTTGATATTCAGCTGTAATGATGAACATTTGTGTATACTTAAAACACTTTTTACCACATTCTCATCTTCATAACCCAGAAGGCAGAAGAACATAGAACAGAATGTAGGCTCTAGGTCACATCCCTCAGGTTGAAATTCTGCTTTTACGAATAACAGCTGTGTAATTCTGGGCAGTTGATCTAACCTTTATCTTGGTTTGCTTATCAGTAAAGTGGAGCTAGAAATCTCTATAGGGTTAATTTGAGGATTAATTGAGATAATACATGTAAAGCACAAACCTGTGCCTGAAACATAGCATTCAAAAAATGTTAGCTGCTGCTATTATTCCTATATTATTTGCCATTCCTATAATCTAGATGCCGAACTGAGGCCTACTAAGAGAATGAGATTATTTGTCTTATTTGAGGCTCAAATCCTAGTTCTATGATTTCAGATGTTCAGTTCAGTTCAGTCGTTCAGTCGTGTCCGACTCTTTGCGACCCCATGAATCGCAGCGCGCCAGGCCTCCCTGTCCATCACCAACTCCCGGAGTTCACTCAGGCTCATGTCCATCGAGTCTGTGATGCCATCCAGCCATCTCATCCTCTGTCATCCCCTTCTCCTCTTGCCCCCAATCCCTCCCAGCATCAGAGTCTTTTCCAGTGAGTCAACTCTTAGCATGAGGTGGCCAAAGTACTGGAGTTTCAGCTTTAGCATCATTCCTTCCAAAGAAGTCCCAGGGCTGATCTCCTTCAGAATGGACTGGTTGGATCTCCTTGCAGTCCAAGGGACTCTCAAGAGTCTTCTCCAACACCACACTTCAAAAGCATCAATTCTTC
>SJYT01016529.1:428898-480415 GCA_006410635.1 Cephalophus harveyi | reverse complement strand
TCAGAATTTTCCACAGTTTATTGTGATCCACACAGTCAAAGGCTTTGGCATAGTCAATAAAGCAGAAGTAGATGTTTTTCTGGAACTCTCTTGCTTTTTCCATGATCCAGCGGATGTTGGCCATTTGATCTCTGGTTCCTCTGCCTTTTCTCAAACCAGCTTGAACATCAGGGAGTTCACGGTTCAAGTATTGCTGAAGCCTGGCTTGGAGCTGCTAAGTCACTTCAGTCATGTCCGACTCTGTGCGACCCTATAGATGGCAGCCCACCAGGCTCCCCTGTCCCTGGGATTCTCCAGGCAAGAACACTGGAGTGGGTTGCCATTTCCTTCTCCAATGCATGAACGTGAAAAGTGAAAGTGAAGTTGCTCAGTCATGTCCGACTCTTAGCGGACCCCATGGACTGCAGCCCATCAGGCTCCTCTGTCCATGGGATTTTCCAGACAAGAATACTGGAGTAGGGTGCCATTGCCTTCTCCACCTAGCATGTGAGATGAGTGCAATTGTGCGGTAGTTTGAGCATTCTTTGGCATTGCCTGTCTTAGGGATTGGAATGAAAACTGACCTTTTCCAGTCCTGTGGTTAAACCCTTAGTATTTGTATTTTCTTTCTGCAAGATATTTACTGTGGTAGTTCTAGATTTTCTAACAGTGCTGCTATTAGTATCCCCAAAGTTACCCTTGCTTTCTTAATCTTCGTTAATTTGGTATCATTTTCCTGCCCAAGAAGTAGAATTTAATGAAAGACTTCATCAGATCTTTATTTCTGAGGAAAATCTTACATGAGTAGGATTTTCTGGATATAGGCTTATTTATAACCTCATTTTTTTTTTTAAGTCTTGAATCTGTTCATAACCCTGGCTGGATAGGCCCAATCTTTTAATCTACTTTGTTCAATTCATTTGTCACTCCTGATCAAAGTAGATCATTTCCACGTAGTATCAACTATTTCAGTGCTACCTGTTTCATCACTTTAGACACATATACCACCTCCCTGACCTTCTGTTATGCTCATCTCCCTAACTGTTAATGCTGAATATCTAACCTATTTCTTGCTCCTGAGCTGTAGAGTAGTGTTAGAAGGAGACTGGAGTAGTCCAGAGTTGATCTTTTATTAATTAATGTCTTCTCATTTGAAATGAGGTTTATTCCAAATAATTTCTCTTATTTACTATCTTTGTTTACCTACTCCATCTTTTACTGAAAATTTTGGGACCATAACACATGGTGCTGTGCTGTGCTAAGTCACATCAGTTGTGTCTAACTCTTTGTGACCCCATGGACTGTAGCCCGCTAGGCTCCTCTGTCCATGGAATTCTCCAGGCAAGAATACTGGAGTGGGTTGCCATGCCCTCCTTCAGGTGAACTTCCTGACCTAGGAATTGAACCTGCATCTTTTATATCTCCTATGTTGGCAGGCAGATTATTTACCGTTAGCATATGGGAAGCCCCCATACCACGTGAGTCCTTCATTTTAACCTTGACATATGACTGTCCCAGTATGTCATTCAACCGTCCTTCTCTTGAACCTGAAAGGTGTCTTGTCCCTAAAACTTACCTGTTTTATTGTATTTTGAACCCTGTATCTTGGCACCTACTCCCAACTTTGATCTCACAATTTTCCCTTTCCTTTGTAGCATCTTCAGTCTGTTCTTTTTCATGGATGTTTCCCTTAAGCCATAAGACTTACCATGCCTTTCTTATAAAGAACTGTTGAGTCGTCTGGCATTTCTAGCTGCCAACCGGTCTTTCTTTTTTCTTTTATAGTCACCTTTCTCACATGTATGTGGTAGAGTCACGACTACTTCCTGCTTGTTCTCCTTCTCATCAATCTTGTAGCCATATGGCCGTGCTTACTGTGCTACCTTATGTGTACTTGAATTGTAGACCTCTTGAGAATTAGGAATGGTTGACTTTTTTCTTTTGTTCATCACTGATTTCAAGTGCTACAGTTTTTTATTTATTTATTTTTAAATTTCTCATGCTTGCTCTCCTTTTTCCATTCCCTTCTTTTATACTGCTTTCAGAGCTCTTTGAGGACTGGTCTAAGTCTTTTTGGGCTTCCCAGGTGGCATAGTGGTAAAGAATCTGCCTTGCAGTGCAGGAGATGCCAGTTTGATCCCAGGGTTGGGAAAATCCCCTGGAGTAGGAATTGGCAACCTATTCCAGTATTTTTACCTGGAAAATCCATGGATTGAGGAGCCTGGTGGCTCCATGGTGTCTGGTCTGTACTCCTGTACAGCCCATGGGGTTGCAAAAGCGTTGGGCACAATTTAGCAACTACACATCAGTAATCTCTCCTTATCCTCAACTCACCCACACTGATGGATCTTCAAAAGTATAATTGAGGAACTCCTTTCTTACTTCATCGTCTAATCTTTTTTTTTTTACCATCTAATCTTTATAATTCCATGGACAGAGGAACCTGGCAAGCCACAGTCCAGGGGGTTGCAAAGAATCGGACACAACTGAGCACACAAATACTAGGTCTTTTTATCTCCAGTGCTTAGCACATAATCTTGTGTAAACTGGACATCTAAAAAGTGTATGAGTGAATACCACCCTGCCACCTGAATCATCTTTCATAACTTCACTTACAGACAACCACAATAAGTTTGTAGCTTATCTAGTCCCTCCCTCCTCTAATTCAAATGTGTTTCAAATGAATTCTCCCTAAAACACAGCTTTTATCATGGCATGCTGCTGCTACTGCTAAGTCGCTTCAGTTGTGTCCGACTCTGTGCGACCCCATAGACGGCAGCCCACCAGGCTCCCCCGTCCCTGGTATTCTCCAGGCAAGAATACTGGAGTGGGTTGCCATTTCCTTCTCCAATGCATGAAAGTGAAAAGTGAAAGTGAAGTTGCTCAGTTGTATCCGACTCCTAGTGACCCGGTGGACTGCAGCCTACCAGGCTCCTCCGTCCATGGGATCTTCCAGGCAAGAGTAACGGAATGGGGTGCCGTTGCCTTTTCCTTATCATGGCATACTTATGTTCAAAAATGTATACGTAGTGACTTCTTATGGGGTTAAATCCAAACCCCTGCTGCATTTTAAAAGTTATCTATAATCTGGTCTTTCTCTTGTTGCTAATTCTTGAGCTTACTTACATTTTGGGCTAGTCAATCTGGTGTTTTCACTTTACCCCCACAATGCTCTTCTCATTTCCATCTCTATAACAGTTCTGTTGTTTTTGATATATGCTGCCTTTTCTCTTTTAAATCTTACCCTTTGGTTCAGAGTACTCCAAGCTGCTGTCCTGACATTTGGGATAACCATTTCCTTGCTTTTCTTTATTTTTACCACCTACAAATGCATCCATCGGAGAAGGCAATGGCATCCATAAGTAATTTAATTTAGAAAATTTTTGAATTCATTTAAATAGAATCATACTGTATGTTTGTATGCTGTTCTGTCTTCTTTTGCTCAAAATTGTATTTGTGAGATTCAGCCATGATGTTGCAAGCAGCTGAAGTTCATTCATTTTCATTGCTTCATATTTTTCATGGTATAAACATAACCACAGTTTTCCATTCTACAGTAGATGGACATTTGGGTTGTTTCCTTTTTTTTTTTTTTTAATTTTTTTTTCAAATACACCAAAGAATCATGCAATGCTGCCACTTTGGATGCAATTCTGGGCCACAAGTCTGCGCATTCCTTTGCAACTGGTCCTGTGATGGCAGAACCTTTCATCTCACCTTTATCGTTTACTGTGACCCCTGCATTATCTTCAAAATAAAGAAACACACCATCTTTTCTCCAGTATGACTTTCATTGTTGAATTACCACTGCTAGATGTTCCTTCTTTCTGAGCTCTGGTTTGCCTTTCTTGACTGTGGCCATCACCATGTCACCCACACCAGCAGCAGGAAGTCTATTCAATCTTCTCTTGATCCCCTTCACAGAGCTGATATACAGATTTTTGGCTCCTGTGTAGTCAGCACAGTTGATCACGGCTCCAACTGGAAGACCCAAGAAATCCGGAATTTTGCACCAGAGGACCCACCATGTCCTCGCTTCGACATCCTGAAGGCCGGAAAGGGACAAAAAGGACTGTTTCCAATTTTTGACTATTAGAAACAATGCTGCTGTGAGCGTTCCTACACATATATTCTGGTACATATGTTCATGAGTTTTTCTAGGGTATACTCAGGTGTGGAGTTGCTGGGTCTTGGTTGCTTGTTGTAGCAGTTTTATTTATTGTCAAATTTGTTAGGCAATGCCAGACTTTTCTAAGATAGATGTACAAATTTACACTCCCACAATGTTGCTTTACATAGTTACCATCTCTTGGTTTTGCTGACTTTCTCATTTATGCCAGTCTGATGGATGCATGCTGCTATCTTATTGTAAAAGTTTTAACGCATATTTATTTGATTACTAATGAGATTGAGCCCTGTTTCTGTATGTTTATTGACCATTTGGATTTACTCTTTTGTAAATTACCTAATTAAATAGTTTGCCATTTTCTTTCTTTCTTTCTTCCCTTTGGGTTCTTTTTCTTATTGATTTTTGTGGGTACCTTACATATATTCAGTAGATTAGTTATTTATTGATTTTATTTTGCAAATATCTTCAACAGTATGGTTTGTTTTTAATCCTTTTACTGGAATCTTTTGAAAACTGGCCACCTCATGCGAAGAGTTGATTCATTGGAAAAGACTCTGATGCTGGGAGGGATTGGGGGCAGGAGGAGAAGGGGACGACCGAGGATGAGATGGCTGGATGGCATCACTGACTTGATGGTTGTGAGTGTGAGTGAACTCTGAGAGATGGTGGTGAACAGGGAGGCCAGGCGTGCTGCGATTCATGGGGTCGCAAAGAGTTGGACACGACTGAGCGACTGAACTGAACTGAACTGAAGCTTTAATACAGTATAACAGTTTTTTTTTTTTTTTTTTTTTACTGTATAGTACTTTTGGAGTCTTATTTAAGAAATACTTTATTACCCTGAGGTCATTCATATTATCATATATTTATCATAAACTTTGTAATTACCTCCTTTGTATTTAGGTTTATATTCCACCTGGACTTGATATGTGTATGGAGTGAAATTTTATTTTTTTCAGAATGGATTCTCCTTTCGCTATTGATCTGTCCTGCCATCTCTATAAATATGTGTGTATCCTTATTTGTGGGTATGTAGGAAGAAATTAATTATTTAGAAGTACATTGCTCAATTTGGACATTTTCCAGATCTTGTTCTGTTCAGTTCAGTTCAGTTGCTCAGTTGTGTCCGACTCTTTGCGACCCCATGAATCGCAGCATGCCAGGCCTCCCAGTCCATCACCAACTCCCGGAGTTCACTCAGACTCATGTTCATCGAGTCAGTGATGCCATCCAGCCATCTCAACCTCTGTCGTCCCCTTCTCCTCCCGCCCCCAATCCCTCCCAGCATCAGAATCTTTTTGAATGAGTCAACTCTTCGCATGAGGTGGCCAAAATACTGGAGTTTTCAGCCTTAGCATCATTCCTTCCAAAGAAATCCCAGGGCTGATCTCCTTCAGAATGGACTGGTTGGATCTCCTTGCAGTCCAAGGAACTCTCAAGAGTCTTCTCCAACACCACAGTTCAAAAGCATCAATTCTTCGGCCCGCAGCCTTCTTCATAGTCCAACTCTCACATCCATACATGACCACAGGAAAAACCATAGCCGTGACTAGACGGACCTTTGTTGGCAAAGTAATGTCTCTTTAGTGACTAATAAATAATGGTATATCTTGCTAAACTCTTGTTAAATCTAAAAATGTATATTCCTTTATATTTTCTTTTTCTTTTATGAGACAGGATGCTCAGGGCTAGTGCACTGGGATGACCCTCAGGGATGGGATGGGGAGGGAGGTGGGAGGGAGGGACACATGTACATCCATGGCTGATTCATGTGAATGTATGGCAAAAACCACCATAATATTGTAATTAGCCTCCAATTAAAATAAATTAAAAAAAGAAAAAATATAGACCTAGGTACAGTGATGGGTAGCCTTGCTCTCCAGATTTGTTATATCAAATTAGTTCTGCACAAAGGAATTGGTTTTTGGCAGAATGTACTGACAATTTGTAGTTTTACTTAGTTATAGATATTGGTTGCTATTTTACACTGATAATGTCTGATCCAGTTTTTTACTTTTAGTCTGTATCTTTTGTTTTGCTTCTTATTTATACTTTTTCTTCACAATTAAAAAATGAAAGCATACCTTGAAGAAAATAATTAATAAAATAATAAAAATAATTATAATCTTTACTTAGGAAAAAAATTGTTTTAATCGAAATTTAATAATAATCCTTGATTCTTTAAAATGGGCACAGGCTCTTCAACTCTGGATCATCCTCAAGCCATTATACAACAGCATTGTGGGACTGATTCAGCCACAACTGTTATACTTTCTCAGGAAAACACAGGGTCAGTCTTTTTTAGGAGGCTTAATATTCCCACTTTGTACTTGATAAACCTCTGTTACAGGACAGACTAAAGCTGCAGGGGAAGATTAGGCTACAGTCAACCTACTTATTGCCCTGTGGCCTTGTTTATTCTATGTACCTAGCTGTATCATATTAAAATCAAGGATTTTGTTGTATCTTCTTGAAACTTGTAGATGGTTTATTTTTTTGTGTTGATCTGCATATTATTACCTTGCATTACTGTATAGATTTTTAATATCATTTCTATTCAACATTGTATTAATATTGAGTATCATCACTGCCGACAAAGGTCCATATAGTCAAAGCTATGGTTTTTCCAGTGTCATGTACAGATGTGAAAGTTGTACATAAAGCTTTCTTTATGGTCATAAAGAAAGCTGAGCACTGAAGAATTGATCCTTTTGAATTGTGGTGCTAGAGAAGACTCTTGAGAGTCCCCTGTACTTCAAAGAGATCAAGCTAATCAATTGTAAAGGGAATCAGTCCTGAATATTCATTGGAAGGACTGATGCTGAAGCTGAAGCTCCAATACTTTGGCCACCTGATGCGAAGAGCTGACTCATTGGAAAAGACCCTGATGCTGAAGGCAAAAGGAAAAGGGGGCAGCAGAGGATAAGATGGTTAGATAGCATCACCAACTCAGTGGAATGAATCTGAACAAACTGGAAGATGGTGAAGAACAGGGGAGCCTGGTATGTTGCAGTCTATGGGGTTGCAAAGAATTGGACACAACTTAGCAACTGAACAACATCCTCAGTTTGTTTATAATGTCAAAATGTTTTCACTTAGTATTAAGCCTTATGGTTACTATAGATGTTTGTAGATCTCTTTCGGTTTGGGTTCCCTAGAAAACAGATACTGAGACAAAGATAAAGAGTTGAGACTTTTTCTGGGAGGCATAATCCTAGAGCATTAGAAGAGAAAAGGGAAGTGAAGCAGAGACAGATGGGAAACAATGTAAGGTAATATCTTATCTCGCTGGCCACTGCTTCACAAAGAGCTAGGAAGAGACTGTTTGGCACGTGTGCTTGCTAGGCCATGCAGGATATCACTGGACAGCAGAACAGTTCCTCAGATCTGCAGATGGGACTCTGAAAGAAGAGGAAATTCATCTACCTGCTTTTCTCCTGAATCTTCTTAACTCAGAGTTAGTTCCCTTTCCTTTCTGGGTTGCATCTTTTGGACCCCTTTGTCAACCACTCGAGATGTCCCACTATTTTTTCAGTGGCCTTTTATAGAAGAGACTTCTTGGTTTCAAGTGACAGAACCTCAAAGCAGATTAATTTGTACATACAAAATGTTGCTGACTAATGTAACTGAGTACATTCGGTCCAGTGGTTAATTCAGTCCAGTGATGTTCATATAGGCTTCTTATCTTCTTGTCTTGGCTAGATTTTCCACAGAGTTGTAACAGAAGGGTTACAGTGGGAATTGACAGTCCCAGGCTCTAATCCTGCAAGTTTAGTTGTGGCAGAAAAGGTTTAGGAACTCAGTTATTGGTCTGGCTTGGATCACATTACTATAATCCTTCCTTGAACCAATTATTATATGTAGGGATGCAGGGGACTCTGACCAGTCCTGGGTAGTATGTCCTCTATGGCTTGGGAGAGAGATATGATGGTGTCAGCAACACTCAACCTCAAAGAATGAGTTCCTTATCAAAAAGGAGTTTATCACCAAAAGGAGGAGGATCAGAGAGCTGGTCCCCCAAACAACTGACATTCTTTGAAATTAGTCGTTTGAAGTTGTGTAGCATCACTATAATCATTTAAATATATAGCTGTATAGTCAGCTCGACTACCTGCTAAAATTTAAATGTAACTGGTGAAGTACAAAAAGAAAGCCAGGGTAACCTGATGCCAGCTGTGGATCCCGTCTCTTAACTTTAAGTTTAGCTCTCACCTTAATGCCAACTCTGGGCTTTCCTGGTGGCTCAGCTGGTAGAGAATCTTCCTGCAATGCTGAAGCCCTGGGTTTGATCCTTGGGTTGGGAAGATCCTCTGGAGAAGGGAACAGCTACCCACTTCAGTATTCTGGCCTGGAGAATTCCATGGATTAGTCCATGGGGTCGCAAAGAGTCAGACACGACTGAATGACTTTCACTTAATGCCAGCTCAGCACCTCCCAAGGAGGTCTGCTTGGTTCTTGTTTTCTGGCTTTCCCATGATTCTTTCTGCACCTGCCCTCCTGCGTCATCCTTAGGTGTTCCGTATTTGTCCTGTAACACCAGAAAACTGAACTCCTCTGCGCATGCCAGCCTATTACTGATTTTCAGAAGCTTTGCTAAAGATACAGGGATGGTGGTAAGGTTCCTCAGGGTCCAAAGCTTTCTTAGTGACTTCACCCCAACTCTTCTCTTTTTCTCATCATCAACATTCTTTTTCTCACTGTAAGCAATTTCTTCCTCTTATCTACACAGAGTAGTTCCAATCATATCCAAACTCTTTAAAAAACCTGTTTTTACATTTATTTTAATTTTTATAGTTATTATCGTTATATTTTATTTGTTTGTTTTTGGCTGCACTGGGTCTTCGTTGCTGCACATGGGCTTTCTCTAGTTGCAGAGAGTGGGGTCCGCTCTGTAGTTGGGGTTCACGGGCTTCTCACTGCGGTAGCTCCTCTTGTGGTGGCACACAGCTTCTGGAGCGCAGGCACGGCAGTTGTGGCGCACAGGCTTAGCTGTCCCATGGCGTGTGGGATCCTCCTGGATCAAATCTGTGTCCCTTGCATTGGTAGGCAGACTCTTAACCACTGAACCACCAGGAAGGTCCTCTTTTTTTTTTTTTTTTTTAAACAAAACAGGACAACTTTATTGAGCTATGCTTTACATACCATATACTTAATTCATTTTAAGTGTATCATTCAGTGATTTTTAGTAAATTTACAAAGTTGTGAAACCATCACTCAGAATCCTGTTTTAGACCTTTCTCATTCCCACCTAGGATCACTTGTGCCAGTTTATAGTCACTCCCTAGTCCCACTCCGAGCTGCGGCAACCCCTGATATACTTTTAAGTCTGTCACTTTCTCTCTAAATTTGCCTTTTCTAAAAGTATCGTATAAGTGGAATCATATAATACATGGCCTTTTGTGTCTGGCTTCTTTCACTTAATATAACTTTTCAAAGCTTGTCATGTATTGGTACTGACATTGTGGTTTTGATTTGCATTTCCTTAATGATTAGTGATATTTTTCCTGTGCTTATTAACCATTTACATATCTTATTGGTGAAATATCTATTGAAATCTTTTGCTCATTTTTGAATTAGAGTATTTATCTTGTTTTTGAGTTGCAAGAGTTCTTTATACATTTTAGATACGGGTCCTTTATTAGATATATGGTTTGCAAATATTTTCTCCTGTCTGGTTTTTTTTTTTTTTTTTTCATTTTAGAGTCTAGTCAAGGCTATGGTTTTTCCACTAGTCATGTATGGATGTGAGAGTTGGACTGTGAAGAAAGCTGAGGGCCGAAGAACTGATGCTTTTGAACTGTGGTGTTGGAGAAGACTCTTGAGAGTCCCTTGGATTGCAAGGAGATCAAACCAGTCCATTCTGAAGGAGATCAGCCCTGGGATTTCTTTGGAAGGGATGATGCTAAAGCTGAAACTCCAGTACTTTGGCCACCCATGTGAAGAGTTGACTCATTGGAAAAGACTCTGCTGGGAGGGATTGGGGGCAGGAGGAGAAGGGGACGACAGAGGGTGAGATGGCTGGATAGCATCACCAGCTTGATGGACGTGAGTCTAAGTGACCTCCGGGAGTTGGTGATGGACAGGGAGGCCTGGCGTGCTGCAATTCATGGGGTCGCAAAGAGTCAGACATGACTGAGTGGCTGGACTGACTGACTGACATTGAATCTGTAGATTAGCTTGGAGAGAGTTGCCATCAGCAATATTAAGTCTTTAGATCCATGAAAACAGGCTGTGGCTTCATTTATTTAGAGCTTTATTGATTTCTCTTACTAAAATTTTAAAGTTTTCAGTATGTAAGTCTTATACTATTGTTAAATCTATTTTTAAGTATTTTATTGTTTTTGATGGTATCATGAATGGAATTAAAGAATTATTTTTGGTGAGTTTGTTGCTAGTATATAGAAATGCAATTGAATTTGGAATGTTAAATTTGTATCTTCTGACCTTGCTGAACTCATTTATTAATTCTAGAAATGTTTGGTGGATTCCTTAAACTTTTCTGCTTATAGGATGTATTGTCTGTGAGTAAAGAGTGTATTTCTTCCTTTCCAATTTTAATGCCTTTAATTTCTTCCCTTTCCTTCCCTCTTTCTCTCTCTCCCTCTTTCCCTTTCCTTCTCCCTTTCCTCCTTCTTTCCTTCCTCTCTCCTTTTCTTCTTTCCCGAATTCCACTGCCTGGATCATTCAGTATAGTGTTGAATAGAAATGGTGAGAATGCACATCGTTGCTTTCATTCCAGCCTTAGGAGGAAAGCATTTCACTATTAACTTTAACTATTTAAGTTAACTATAAAAGTTTAAGTTAAACATTTAACTATTACCTGCCTACAGATAATGTTATGTAACAGATAATGTTACAGATAATCTTCCTGACTCAGATAACCATGATGGTGTGATCACTCACCTAGAGCCAGACATCCTGGAGTGTGAAGTCAAGTGGCCCTTAGGAAGTATCACTACAAACAAAGCTAGTAGAGGTGATGAGATTCCAGTTGAGCTATTTCACATCCTTAAAGATGATGCTGTGAAAGTGCTGCACTCAGTATGCCAGCAAATTTGGAAAACTCAGCAGTGGCCACAGGGCAGGAAAAGGTCAGTTTTCATTCCAATCCCAAAAAAAGGCAATGCCAAAGAACGCTCAAACTACTGCACAATTGCACTCATCCCACATGCTAGCAAAGTAATGCTCAAAATTCTCCAAGCCAGGCTTCAACAGTATGTGAACCATGAACTTTCAGATGTTCAAGCTGGTTTTAGAAAAGGCAGAGGAACCAGAGATCAAATTGCCAGCATCCATTGGATCATTGAAAAAGCAATAGAGTTCCAGAAAAACATCTACTTTTGCTTTACTGACTCCAGCAAAGCCTTTGACTGTGTGGATCACAACAAACTGTGGAAAATTCTTCAAGAGATGGGAATACCAGACCACCTGACCTGCATCCTGAGAAATCTGTATGCAGGTGAGGAAGCAACAGTTAGACTGGACATGGAACAACAGACTGGTTACAAATAGAAAAAGGAGTATGTCAAGGCTGTATATTGTCACCCTGCTTATTTTACTTATATGTAGAGTACATCATGTGAAGTGCCATGCTGGTTGAAGCACAAGCTGGAATCAGGATTCCCGGAAGAAATATCAATAACTTCAGAATGCAGATGACACCACCCTATGGCAGAAAGTGAAGAAGGACTAGAGCCTTTTGATGAAAGTGAAAGAGGAGAGTGAAAAAGTTGGCTTAAAACTCAACATTCAGAAAGCTAAGATCATGGCATCTGGTCCCATCGCTGCATGGCAAATAGATGGAGAAACAGTGGAAACAGTGAGAGACTTTATTTTCTTGGGCTCTAAAGTCACTGCACATGGTGACTGCCACCATCAAATTAAAAGATGCTTGCTCCTTGGAAGAAAACCTATGACCAATCTAGCCAGCATATTAAAAAGCAGATACATTACTTTGACAACAAAGGTCCATCTAGTCCAAGCTGTGGTTTTTCCAGCATTCATGTATGGATGTGAGATTTGAACTATTGAACAAAAGCACCGAAGAATTGATGCTTTTGAACTGTGGTGTTGGAGAAGACTCTTGAGAGGCCCTTGGACTGTAGGGAGATCCCACCAGTCTATCCTAAAGGAGATCAGTCCTGAATATTCATTGGAAGGACTGATGCTGAAGCTGAAATTACAGTACTTTAGTCACTTGATGTGAAAAACTGACTCATTATAAAGAGCCTGATGCTGGGAAAGATTGAAGGCAGGAAGAGGAGGGGATGACAGAGGATGAGATGGTTGATTGGCAACACTGACTCTATGGACATGAGCTTGAGTAAGCTCCAGGAGTTGGTGATGGACAGGGAGACCTGGCGTGCTGCATTCCATGGGGTTACAAAGAGTTGGACATGACTAAGCAACTGAACTGAACTGAGGCAGGTAGTGTAGGAAAGGGAAGCAGGGAACAAAGATCTGAGAAGTCTTTAAGATGAACAGAGTTTAGCAACTAATTGTATACAGTTTACACCAGAATATAATTTCTGTGTTATCTTGGTATAAACTGTACAGTTTATGGGTAAGGAGATTCTGGCTTTATTTTCCTGAACTAGAGTAGAATTAAGATATATTTATCTCCTTTTGGGAGGATTGACTTTTTACAGTACACGTTTCCCCCCTGCAGTTTTCTTTTTAGTTGCCAATTTAAGGTCAGTGATAATTTTTACAAATACTAAGATTTAAAATTTTTTTCTATAGTTTATTTAATATGTTCCATGAAGTAGGGAGCATTGTTACCACCATGTTTTAGGTGAGGAAATTGAGATAAAAGTGAAATGCTGTAGATCAGAATGATGGTGACCTCCAAGTCTTTTTAATACAGTGCTTTCTGAATCTTTAACTTAAATATTATCCTCAAATAGTGTCAGATGGGATGCATGAGTCATCTGACATCCTTTTTTTTTTTTTTTTCATTCTGCCCCAAAAGGAACTCTGTCTTAAATGTGAAGTGTATTATAGAGAAGGATTATTTCTGTTCTTTGGTTTCACAAATCAACCTGTATGTGTTTTTATTTTCTTGGACTTTTAGTCGTTACTGGTCCAGTATGGACCTAAATTCTTAAAGAATTTAATGCAGGATAACTTACAAGTGACAGCGCCTCAGGTGGGAGTTTTATTTAACCATCCATGAAAGATAGGAAACAGATCATACCAGTGGTAGTAATTATTATAGTGTTCCTATTAATATGTTAATATGTATCAGACATTTTCACTGGGTATCTTTGACCTCATAGGCTAGATTTTGGAGAATAGAGAAATCATTAATATGAAATATTTGTTGTCGTTCAGTCTCTAAGTTGTGTCCAGCTCTTTTGTGACCCCAAGGATTGTAGCCAGCCAGGCTCCTCTGTCCGTGGGACCGTCCCAGGCAAGAATACTGGAGTGGGCTGCCATTCTCTTCTCCAGGGGATCTTCTTGACCCAGGCATCGAACTTATGTCTCCTGCATTGGCAGGTGGATTCTTTACCACTGAGCCACCAGAGAAGCCCAGTATGAACTATAAATAGAATTATTTACCTTTGGAAACTTTCTTCCATGGAAAGAGGCCTTCAGAGTTTTATGGATCTGAATTCGAACCCAGCATCTACTTTTTGTAAGCTTGGGAAAGTTGCTCTGTTTTTGAAATTTATCTAAAAATGTCTATTTTTTCTTGCTGTAGATTAGTATATAGTACTGCAGGAAATTTGGAAATACAAAAGGCCAAAAAGAGAAAGTAAAAATCACCGTAATTCTTGATTTAGACAAAAATCTCTCAATGAAGCTTACATTCTAGTGATGATCTTTGCAGACCAGAAATAGCTTAAATGTCTACCAGTAGAGAGTGGTTAAATATGTTGCAGCGTTTCCATTTCATGGACTCAATGTTAGATAAGAGAAGAACAGTGGTTAAGAGTAAGTGCTCTAAGTTCAGATCTTAGGGCTATTCCTTATTGGTTAATATGACCTGAACTTCTTGAAATTTCAGTATCTTCTTATAGTGCCCACTTCATAGAGTTTTTCTGAAGATTAAATGAGGTATAAGAAATTTAACACTGTAAACAATATCTGGCACATTGTAAGTGCTTGGTAAACATTGATAGAATATTATTATTAATTTTATGTGCTCATACGGAAAGATTCTCAAGATATATTAAGTGCATAATGTAAGATACCAAGAAAAGGTTATGTAAGATGTTATATGTGAGTATTAAAAAGCAAGAATTTCTTATATACACACGTCTTTTTCTTGAAGGATCCCTAAGAAAACATTAAGTGGTCACATGTGGGGAATGGGATTGGGGATTGGAAAGGGTAGAGAAATAGACCTTTTGTTTTTACTTTTTGTGAACTTTGAGTTTTATTTAATTAATTTATTTAGTTTTGGCTGCACCACATGGCATGTGGGATCTTCCCAGACCAGGGAAAATCAAACCCATACTTCTTGCACTGGGAGCACGAAGTCTTAACCACTAGACCACCAGGGGAAGTGCAAGTTTGAGTTTTTAATACCATGTATGTGTGTGCATGCTAAGTCACTCTGGTTGTGTGCACACTCTTCTGCCCCCATGCACTGCCAGGCTTCTCCTCCAGGGGACCTTCCCCAGCCAGGGATCCAACCTGCATCTCTTACATCTCATCTCTTAAGTCTCTTGCAGTGGCAGGTGGGTTCTTTACCACTACTGCCCCAGTACCATGTACATTTTCCTTTTTTTTTTTTTAAGATGTCTTCTTCTTTTATCAAGTTGTTTTGTCTTTTCTCCATAGTGGGAAATCTTATTTTCTCTACTTCTCATAGTAACTGTATTTATGTAATGGTAAAGAGTTTTAAGTGTAGTTCTGAAACCAGTCCTTTGCAGATTTGCTAAAGACATATTAGAGACTACTTTGAGATAAGTAAACATGTTGTCTTATTAAAACATTGTTAAAAAGAAGAGTTTCACATTGAACTGTGGTCTTGGAGAAGACTCTTGAGAGTCCGTTGGACTGCAGGGAGATCCAACCAGTCCATTCTGAAGGAGATTAGCCCTGGGACTTCTTTGGAAGGAATGATACTAAAGCTGAAACTCCAGTACTTTGGCCACCTCATGCAAAGAGTTGACGCATTGGAAAAGACTCTAATGCTGGGAGGGACTGGGGGCAGGAGGAGAAGGGGACGACCGAGGATGAGATGGCTGGATGGCATCATGGACTCGATGGACGTGAATCTGGGTGAGCTCTGGGAGATGGTGATGGACAGGGAGGCCTGGCGTGCTGCGATTCATGGGGTTGCAAAGAGTAGGACATGACTGAGCGACTGAACTGAACTGAGATAAGTAAGCATGTTGTCTTATTAAAACATTGTTAAAAAGAAGAGTTCCACGTAGAATAGGAGAGCATTGCAATTCAGTAGTAGTTTTTAAACTTACCACTTAACAAATGGGATAGTAATGATGTTACTAGGCTCTTACAGAAAAAGTTAGATACATTTAGAACTCTTCTGTTGATTCAGACTTTTTTCCTCCCCAGCAAACACTTACCTGATTATTTGACAGTAATAGATAAAAAGGTATACTGCTTGTCTCCTTTCAATCAATTAGAAACCAACAATACTTATAGGTTAATTTACTTTGATAAGCATTTGGAAAGTTCATGTACTGGGTAGTCTCTAAGTTCATCCTTTTTTCTTACCTCCTTTTCTTTCTCTCCACTCTTGTCTCTCCATTCTACTTTCTCCCCTTGCCATTGTCTCATTATCTTAGACGTTGAAGATGTAAAGATTAATAAGATGTAATTCCTGCTCTCAAGAAGTTCATATCAATTGTTCCATTCTAGCATTCTTATTGAACTACTTTTTTGGGAGGAGGAATTATGAATTTTTCTCTCAGTTTAGTCACTCAGTCGTGTCTGTCTCTTTGTGACCCCGTGGACTGCAGCACACCAGGCTTCCCTGTCCATCACCAACACCCAGAGCTTGCTCAAACTCGTGTCCATCAAGCTGGTGATGCCATCCAGCCATTTCATCCTCTGTCGTCCCCTTCTCCTCCTGTCTGCAATCTTTCCTAGCATCAGGGTATTTTCAGATGAGTCAGTTCTTCACATCAAGTGGCCAAAGTATTGGAGCTTCAGCTTCAGCATCAGTCCTTCCAATGAATATTCAGGACTGATTTCCTTTAGGATGGACTGGTTTGATTTTCTTGCTGTCCAAGGGACTCTCAAAAGTCTTCTCCAACACCACAGTTCAAAAGCTTCAGTGTTTAGCTTTCTTTATGGTTCAACTCTCATATTCATACATGACTACTGGAAAAACCATAGCCTTGACTACATGGATATTTGTTGGCAAAGTGATGTCTCTACTTTTTAACATGCTGTCTAGGTTGGCCATAGCTATTCTTCCAAGGAACAAGTGTCTTTTAATTTCATGACTGCAGTCACCATCTGCAGTGATTTTGGAGACCAAGAAAATAAAGTCTGGCACTGTTTCTACTGTTTCCCCATCTATTTACCATGAAGTGATGGGACCAGATGCCATGATCTTCGTTTTCTGAATGTTGAGCTTTACGCCAGCTTTTCTACTCTCCTCTTTCACTTTCATCAAGAGGCTCTTTAGTTCCTCTTCACTTTCTGCCATAGGGGTGGTGTCATCTGCATATCTGAGGTTATTGATATTTCTCCTGGCTGTCTTGATTTCTTCTTGTGCTCATCCAGCCTGGCATTTTGCGTGATGTATTCTGCATATAAGTTAAATAAGTAGGATAACAAAATACAGCCTTGACATAATCCTTTCCCAATTTGGAACCAGTACATTGTTCCATGTCCAGTTCTAACTGTTGTTTCTTGACCTGCATATAGACTTCTCAGGAGGCAGGTCAGGTGGTCTGGTATTCCCATCTCTTGAAGGATTTTTCACAGTTTGTTGTGATCTACACAGTCAAAGTCTTTGGTGTAGTTAATAAAGCAGAAGTAGGTTTTTTTTTTTGTTTGAACTCTTGCTTTTTTGATGATCCAGCGGATGTTGGCAATTTGATCTCTGGTTCCTCTGCCTTTTCTAAATCCAGCTTGGACATCTGGAAGTTCACAGTTCACGTATTGCTGAAGCCTGGCTTGGAGAATTTTGAGTGTTACTTTGCTTGCGTGTGAGATAAGTGCAATTATGTAGTAGTTTGAACATTCTTTGGCATTGCCTTTCTTTGGGATTGGAATGAAAAGTGACGTTTTCCAGTTCTGTGGCCACTGTTGAATTTTCCGAATTTCTCTGTTTAATCTCATATTTTTCACTTCAGCTTTTAAAACTTTATTAAGCACCCAGAGTGTTCTAGGCACTCTCCTAGAGGGTGCTAAGCTAGGTAAACTAATTGCTTCGTTCCTTGTCGGGAGACAGGTAAATAGACTTGAGAACAGTTTGATACATGCTATTCATCTGCTCAGTTATCACAATGAGGTAGTTTTTGATAGGAAAGTGCCGCCAGACAGTTAAAAACAATACACATTTTCTTTAATGGCAGAAATTAACCTCTTTTGAGACATTTATACAAAAAAAGAGACATATACTCCTGTCAGAATTAAAGGTTTTTTGGCTTCAATCATTCCTCAAGGAGGTTGCAAAGGTACCTCTGAAAAGTGTGTGTGCCAGGTCTGAGTAGCCAAATCTTTCATATTTCACCAGACTCTTTTTTCCCCCACCATAGTTTTACGTTTGTGGGTTGCATTACTACCATTCTAGAAAAACCTACATTGCAATTTATATGCTCCTTTCAAAGAGAATGTTTACAAACATTGGGTTTTCCCATTGCTGAAATCAAACTCTCTGCAAGGCCAGGTTCTCATTCCACCATGGAAAACAGTCTGACTAGTCTGCGCCTATCTGAACGAGCCTCCTGGAAATGCCATTACTTTGAATGAATGAGATAAACACAATGCTTTGAAAGCGCAGAGGATGAGTGTCTAACCTGAGTAAAAGAGGCAGAATTAATCAAGAATGTACGGAGGATATGATACATTTCTTGAAGAGTATTTGCCATACCTGTATTCCATATTTGGTTTTCTAGTTTTCTCTGTTAAGGCAGAGTAGTAATAACTGAAGAGTTTTAAGCCCTTAAGGTAAATTATAGACCTCATTTGCCTTTCTAAAATATAAGGACATTTTCCTCCATTATTATAGTACTGTTTCCCACATTAAAAAAACACTAATTCTTAATTATGTAATAACTTGTCCATGTTCAAATTTCTCATTATCCTTAGAAATATCTTGTTCAAACCAGGATCCAGTTAAGAACTATTCATTGTATTTGGTTATATTTAAGTCTGTCTTTCTCTTTTTGAATAGACTTTAATTTTAGCCTTCTGTCTTTTTGGTGCTAAAGCTTAGCCCACTGCGTTTATTTATTCATCACATTGACTTGTTAAAGAGACATGGCTTTTCTTTTGGTTTTTGTCTGATTGCCTTTTTTAGTATTGTTAATACTGTTCTCTGTATTTTTTGTGATCTAGATATTAGATATACAGGTTTGTTTTTGCTTGTTTTTGATCTTTTTATTTTATATTGGTGTATAGTTGACTAACAGTGTTACGTTAGTCACTTTAAATATAGCAGTGTAAATGTCAGTTCACACACACACACACACACACACACTTATTACAAAGCAGAAATAGACTCAGATTTAAAAAGCAAACTAATGGTTATATAGGTCTGATTCAGTTCAGGTTAGACAAATTTGTCACAGATACTTGGAAGGTGATACAGTGTTGCGTTTGTTTGTTTATTTTTGCCTCTTTTTGTCTTTAATACCAACTATACACAATGGTCCACCTATGATTCAGCCTGTTGGTCATCAGTCTTGGACTTGTATAGTCACAGCATTGGAGTATCATCTGTTCTTACCTTTTTCTTCTGGGGCTTTTTAGCTAGCCCTTTTTGCCTTGTCTTTGATATGTTCCCTTACCTGGTATATTCCGTGGTATATTCCCTTACACTTCTTCCCTGAGTTCTGTCTTCAATATAAACAGTACCAGTTCCAAGAGATATTATTCTTATTTGACATATTACATTGTGGACTTTTTTTTTTTTTGGTAAACTTTATAGGAGTAGCTCAACTAACTTCTTTTATTTTAGTTTAAACTCTCCTTTGATTTCCCAGGTGGCTCAGTGGTAAAGAATCCACCTGCCATCTTCACTTGGGCATTTCCTCTGGTCCCATGAAGAATGAGTAGAGATGAGAGAGGCCCAGATTAGGCTTGGGACATTTGGAAATCATGGTTGATGGGACATCTGAAAGTGGGATGAGGTTAGATGAAAGGTTACATGCAACATAATTTTCCCTCAGAATGTGAACCCTTTGTTTGTTATTTCTAGTCTCATGATGAATGGTCTTAGTGAGTGCATTTTTTTTTTTTTTTTTAAAAACTGTAAGGTGTGTTGACATAGTGAGGGAGTTTGTGGAAGTGGTGAGAGTTGGTAAGGAAATAAATAGGTCAAATATTGGATCATGTTCTTCAGGGAGGGGAAGAAGATATTCTGCTATTATAATTTAAGAGCATAAGAAACTGTGGGATTTTTGACCTCTTTACACTTTGCTGTTGATCTTAATAGCTTATTAGAAGTAAAAAGACTTCCTTGTATTGCTTTACTATATGAGCTACATTAGGAATAGGAAAAATTATCCAAAAAGTAATCTATGATAAAGGCTTTTAACTGATATCAGGAACTATATTTATTACATTACTTGTCATGCATACTTTGGACCATGATGTAGTTAAGAGAGACTTTTCTGATTGGGAAAATTTCCTCAATTACTGTTGAGGAAATCTTTTCATGTAGAGAGTTTTAATATAAATACATCCTTTGCTGGGTTGCAGATATTTTTATTACCATTATAGCTCAGTTTGGAAATGGTTCTTATTTTACAGATTTTTGCTGATTTTCTCTTTGGGGGAAATCATGTCTTGCACAAATAAGACAAATATTTGTAATGTGGAGATTAATGTCTCTGTGGAGATTGCATGTCTCTGTTATTAAGCAAAAGATTGTCTCTTTTGGAAGTATTATTTTAAGTTTTGTTTCATTTTTTACCATTTTGTGAAATCAGAGTATGTTTTTCAAGTAATTGATGGTGTAATGGTTAATTAGCAAGGCTTTTCTTTCTTAGCTGTACCTGAAGTAACAGCAAGCCTTAACAGTTAGTGAGATCTTGACCTTGATGAAATATAGCAGTTTACAATGCAGATGACTCATGGTTTAGCCACAGAAACACTGAAAACCAGAAACACTGAGGTAGTGTTGAGGTTGGCAGACTTGAGTTAAGTAGCACTGAGGAAGGTAGAGATATCATGTTTGTTCTCTGCCTCTCTGTCTCTCTTTAAAGGCGTTTTCATATTTTCATCTCAGTCTTGACAACCCTTCAGGAGATTGTAAGGCCTTTAAACCAAACCTAATGAACATTCACAGTGGATAGGTGTCATTAAAAGACCTAAGGGGAGCCATAAAGTGAAGTAAATGTTCCTGTCCTCTCACATCCGTGTGCTTTGCAGATCTTGCCCTTTGCCCACTCCTCAATCTGTATTCCCCTTCAAAGGTTGCCTTTTCTCTTTAGCTTTCACCTCTATCCTCTAATGGCTTCTTCATGCTCTTCTCTTCCTCCCTTGTCTGTTGTCAGTCTTTTTTATTCATTTGCTTATTTTTTTTTAAAAAAACTAAGACTTTTTGGGGAGAAGTTTTAGATTTAAAGAAGAGTGGAAAGTGAAGAGATTACCCATATTTATACCCCAACCAAGTACCCCTATTATTAACATCTTGGGTTAATGTGAAACCTTTGTTATAATAGATAAGCCAATATTAATACATTATTATTAAAGTCCAAAAATTACATTAGGTTTGCTCTTTGTGTTGTGCATTCTTTAGGTTTTGACAAATGTACAATATATGTATCTATTATAATAGAATCATAGAGAATAGTTTCAGTGCCCTAAAAATCCCCTGTGCATTACTTATTCAGCTCTTCCTTTTCCTTCCTCCTACAACCCCTGGCAACTGCTGTTTTTTTTTTTTCCTCCTCTCCATACTTTTGTCTTTTCCAGAGTAGGTGGCATCATACAGTACCTTGTCTCTTTTGCTTAGCAATATTCTCTTAGGTGAAGTCGCTCAGTTGTGTCTGACTCTCTGCGACCCCGTGGACTGTAACCTACTAGGCTTCTCCGTCCATGGGATTCTCCAGGCAAGAATACTGGAGTGGATTGCCGTTTCCTTCTCTAGGGGATCTTCCGGACCCAGGGATCGAACCCGAGTCTCCCGCATTGGAGGCAGACGCTTTAACCTCTGAGCTGCCAGGGAAGCCCTAATATTCTCTTAAGGTTCTTCCATGTCTCTTTTCTTTGGCTTGCTAGCACATTTTTTTTTTTTTTCTTTAGTTGCTGAATAGTATTCCATTGTGTGAATGTACTACAGTTTGTATATCCTTTTACCTGTTGAATAAACTTCCAACTTTTGGCAATTATAAATAACAAATTAACTTTTTATGAAACACAAATAAAGTACTTCAAGTAAAGAAAAAGTTGAGCTAATTCAGTACCTTGAGCCTTAAAAAATAACTCTTTTACCTTTGTACAAAAATTTCTAATTGAGTAGTCAGCTCCTAACAGTGCTCAAGAGGTATGTGTGGAGTGGTTGAATATGAAAAAGGTAAGGAAGTATGGAAGAGAAGAAAGAGGCTAAAGGCTATATCATATAATATTCAGATAATTTTTGGAAAATGAGATTGTCTAGAAATTCAGCTGGAAATTTGAATGGGCACTAAGATGTTTAGGGCTCTGAATTCAACTGTTAATTTGAGAACACTCCAGAACAAAAGTATCATCAAGCTGGCCCAGAGGTGAATAAACATTTCTCTGTTTTAAGTGCCACATGCCAAATATTTTAGGGGAAATAGCAGTAAATGAAACCATTGCCTCTGTTTATATAGGGCATACATGAATGTGGAAAAAATAGGAATGAGAAAAATGCGAGTTAGGTTATGATGAATGCTCTAAGAGTTTTAAAAAAGGATATTATTTTAGCTGTGGTGAGTCAAGAAGCTTTTATGGAAGTCTAGCCATTTGAGTTTTACCTTTAAAATAGTTGAGTTAAATTTGCGGATACAGGAGAGAAACAGCATTCTAGGAAGCAACTTATGTTTGTTGAGAAGAATTTGAGATAGAATATAAAAGCTGAAGAGGTGATTAGGGTCGGTCAAAGTATAGAAAGCCATTAATACCAGAGTATGAAGACAGTTTTTATTAGTTAAGTATGGGGCATGAATATTGTTTATAAAGTATGTTAGAATTAATTTTATATCCTTAAAATTTATATACTTTATAATATATACTTCTTATAGCTTTCAGCTCTATCATAAGCCAGAATATTTCCCTGAAATGTCATATACAAAAAGAAGCTTTATGTAAGTTGACTGTCAGTTTTGTACCCTGGATCAGCATTATAAAGATCTTCTACTATAATTATAAGCAGTATTTACCAAATTAGCTTATGAATTTATAACCTTACTGATACGCTGAGATTTTATTGTGCTTTAAATGAACTTTTAATATACTTAGCTTTCTCCCATTTAAAATTAAGCTGATTTCTTTTTGCAAACAATGTATTTGCTTTTTTTGTTGCAGAACTGTGGCTGCTGAAGTCAGGAAGCAGATCTCCGGACAGTATAGTGGCTCTCCTCAGCTGCTCAAAAACCTCAACATTGTTGGCAATATATCCCATCATACCACAGTAAGTAATGTGTTTAAAATATGGTATGTTACTGTTACATTCTGACTAGGCCATGAAAAACAGTGGAAAGATAAGAGCCAGGCCTTTGACTGTGTGGATCACAACAAACTGTGGAAAATTCTGAAAGAGATGGCAATACCAGACCACCTGACCTGCATCCTGACAAATCTGTATGCAGGTCAGGAAGCAACAGTTAGAACAGGACATGAAACAACAGACTGGTTCCAAATTGGGAAAGGAGTATGTCAAGGCTGTATATTGTCACCCTGCTTATTTAACTTCTATGCAGAGTACATCATGCAACATGCCACGCTGGATGAACCACAAGCTGGAATCAAGATTGCCGGGAGAAATATCAATAACCTCAGATATGCAGATGACACCACTCTTATGGCAGAAAGTGAAGAGGAAATAAAGAGCCTCTTGATGAAAGTGAAAGAGGAGAGTGAAAAAGCTGGCTTAAAACTCAGAATTCAAAAAACTAAGATCATGGCATCTGGTCCCATCACTGCATGGCAAATAGATGGAGAAACAATGGAAACAGTGGCAGACTTTATTTTCTTGGGCTCCAAAATCACTGCAGATGGTGACTGCCGACATGAAATTAAAAGATGCTTGCTCCTTGGAAGAAAAGCTATGACCAACCTAGATGGCATATTAAAAAGAACAGCCATTACTTTGTCAACAAAGGTCCATCTGGTCAAAAGCTATGGTTTTTCCAGTATTCATGTATGGATATGAGAGTTGGACTATAAAGAAAGCTGAGTGCTGAAGAATTGATGCTTTTGAGCTGTGGTGTTGGAGAAGACTCTTGAGAGTCCCTTGGACTGCAAGATAAAAACAGTCAGTCCTAAAGGAATTCAGTCCTGAATATTCATTGGAAGGACTGATGCTGAAGCTTGAATACTTGGCCACCTGATGTGAAGAACTGACTCATTTGAAAAGACCTTGATGCTGGGAAAGATTGAAGGCAGGAGGAGAAGGGGACAACAGAGGATGAGATGGTTGGATGGCATCACTGACTCAATGGACATGAGTTAGAGCAAGCTCCAGGAGTTGAGGATGGACAGGGAAGCCTGGCGTGCTGCAGTCCATGGGGTCGCAAAGAGTTGGACACAGCTGAGTGACTGAACTGAACTGAAGTGCCAGGAGATTGGGTTCCATCATTAGTATCACTAACAATCTTATTGGTTGCTACCGCACTTTTTTCTGAAATTTGAGTCAGGGGAGTGTTGGGAGGTGTTACAGAAGTGTTGATTTCCTAATCAACTCCAAAACTTTATATTTAGGATTTAATCAACTCTGGAATTGTATAAATAGAACTTCTCAGACCCAAGGTGGATTCATACATGAAAATTCAGGAATTTTTTCTAGAAATAATAGGTACTGAAAGTAGTAAAAGTAAGTCATTTGGTTGTGTCTGACTCTTTTGTGACCGCATGGACTGTAGCCTGCCAGGCTTCTCTGTCCATAGAGTTCTTCAGACAAGAATACTGGAGCGCGTTGCCATTCCCTTCTCCAGGGGATCTTCCCGACCCAGGGATCAAACCTGTGTCTCCCACACTGCGGGCAGATTCTTTACTCTCTGAGCCACCAGGGAAGCCCCAGTAGATACTGAAGTAAATGTTATGTAATTGTGTAGATTCATAGTATTATCTATCTCCTTCGATAGAAAGGAATATATAGTTTTGAATTATTGCTTTAAGCCAGGAGCTGTCAGAGATACAAATATATGTTTGTTTGTTTTTTTATTCAAGAGGCTGGCATGAGGATAATCAGTTTTAATTAAAAAAAAAAAGCTGATACTTAGTTGTAGTAGGAATATGAATTAAAAACATGCTCCATTTGTCAAAAACTGAAAATGTAGTTAAGAGTGAGTTGGGTAAAGTTATATTAACACTTTCTTTTTGTCTGTGAAATAGTAACAATTATTGAACAAACATGATATGCCAGAGCATAGTAGTTTGAATGGCTTGTGGTGACGTGTTTATAATATTTGTTATTGAATTTTAAGATATGAAGTTTACTTTTAACAACAGTAACATACTGATTGGAGAAAGTTTATAATATGTAGATTTCTGGATGATTTCAGTGTGCACAGAGATGGTCCTTCTAATAAATACCCTCTTGAGTGTCTTGAACTCCTCTTTTCAACTGATTTCCTGTGTTGTGTGTTACACCTTTACTGTTTATTTCCATAGTGACCCCTGGATTTGGTCATTATGTAACTCAGTTCCACAATTCTTATTCTCTGACCGCTTCTCTCTCTTGCTCTCTCATTCTGGGGCTCTTGCTCTGACTTCAACTGATCCTGCTAACGTTTTTAGGTCTCTCACTCCTTGATGTTCTTTTTTTCTTCTCAAATTATTTGTTGAAATTTATAATTACTCTTTTGGATGTACCACTGATTTGTCATTGGCATGTCATTGGCACTACCTCAGCGCTGTTTAAACCCAACTTTCTGCTTACTTCATGTCAGCACTCATGCAGCTAGATGTGGCTGGGGAAAAATACACAGGTCTCACTGACTGGTCTCACTTTACATATGTGACCAGTAATGCATGAAGACTCCTACATCCTACATTGCTTAAACTAAAACTATTTTATTTTCCTAGTCTGTTCATTCTCCTGCTGTTTTAGTTGACTCATTTCATGCCTCCTGCTCTTGCCTTAAAATCCTAATTGCTCTTCTCTATTTTCAGTCTTAGGATGACTTGCCTTCCTGTTTCACTGAGAAAATCGAAGCAGTCAGGGATATCCACATACTCCTACCGCCATGTGTATTCACCTTTTATCTTCTGTACCCATATTGTCTGTTTATTCACCAGTTACTTTAGTTAAACCACTAGTGAACTAGATCCCAACTTCTCTGTTACTAAAATACAGTACTTTAGTAATTCTCCCTGCTCTTTTATGTCATTACTTTTACATTCCCATCAGTTTATAAACATGCAGATGTGCTGCTATTTCTCCCATTTAAAAGAATTCTTTTTTTGCCCTGCTTTTCCATCAGTCTCCCGTTTTCAGTATTTCTTTGCTCTTCTTTGCAACAGAATTCCTTCAAAGGGTTGTTAGAGCTTGCTGACTTCAATTCCTCTTCTTACATTCTTTCTGAGAAAGCTCTTTTCAAGTTATAGGTATGTTCAAACATACACAGAAGTAGAAGACAAGTAAAAACATTGACATTTTTTTATTTAGCCACAATGCTGTTATCACACTTAACAAAATAGACAGTCTGTAATTCTTTGGTGTCATCTATTATCCAGTGCATGTTAAATGTTCTCAATTATTTCACTTGTCTTTTTGTAGTTGATTTAGTCAAATCAAGATCAAACAAAATCCACAGGTGGAATTTGGTCTTAGATCACTTGCATTTAAAAAAAGAGGGTACTTTCTCCTTCCTCTTTTTTTTTTTTTTTTTTTAATTGAGATAGGGCTGACTTATAATACTAAATAAGTTTCATGTGTCTAACACAGTGTTTCACTATCATTAATGGTTGTACTATTTATAGCTATTATAAAAATTGACTCTGTTCCCTTTGCTGTATAGTATATTCTTCAGCTTATTTATTTTATAGTAGTAATTTATTTCCTTTTGGCCGTGCTGGGTCTTTGTTGCTGGGTGGCTGTTCCCTAGTTTCTTGAGCAGGGGCTGCTCTGGTTGCAGGGCACGGGCTGCTTGTTGCAGTGGCCTCTTGTTGCAGAGCATGGGCTGTTAGGAGTGTGGGCTTCAGCAGTTGTGGCTGCGTGCTCAGCGGCTGTGCCTCCCGTGCTCTGGAGCAGTGGCTCAGTCGTGGTGCACAGGCTTGGCTGCTTGACAGCATGTGGGATCTTCCAGATCAGGGACTGAACACACGTCTTCTGCATTGGTAGGCAGATTCTTTACCACTGGGCCACCAGGGAAGTCTTATAAGAGTAATTTTACTTCGTAATCTTGTACCCCTTTCTTGGTTCTGTTTCCGCACTGATAAACACTGGTTTATTCTCTATATCTGTGAGTCTGTTTTTTTTTTTTCTATTGTTGTTATATTCTTTAGTTTATTTTATAGATTCTACATATGAGTGATATTGTAAAGTATTTGTCTTTTTCTGTCTGATGTATTTCACTAAGCAAAATATCCTCCAAATATTAGATCACCACATGTTGCTCATATGGTGATCTAATATTCTGCAAGGGTGCCAAGAGCATGCAGTGGGGAAATGATAGTCTGTTTAATAAATGGTGCTGAGAAAGCTAAATAGACACATGCAGAGCAATGAAATTGGTCCCCTATCTTACACCACTCATAAAAACTAACTTGAAATGGCTCAAAGTCTTAAACAGAAGAGGCAATAGTATAAAACTTCTAGAAGAAAGTGTAGAGAAAAAGCTCCTTGATTTTGGTCTTGGAAATGATTTTGTTTTGGATATAATACCAAAAGCACAAGCACCAAGAGCAAAAGTCAACAAACTGGGGCTATGTCAAATTTAAATGCTTTTGCGCAGCTAAATAAACAATTAACAAAAGGCATCCTATGAGAATTCCAAGAAAATATCTACTTCTGCTTCATTGACTATGCTAAAGCCTTTGACTATGTGGATTATAACAAACTGGAAAATTCTGAAAGAGATGGGAATACCACACCACCTTACCTGCCTCCTGTGAAATCAGTATGCAGGTCAAGAAGCAACAGTTAGTACTGGACATGGAACAATGGACTGGTTCCACATTGGGAAAGGAATATGTCAAGTCTCTATATTTAGTCATCCTGCTTATTGAACTTATTTATATGCAGAGTACATTGTGTGAAATGCAAGCCTGGATGAAGCACAAGCTGGAATCAAGATTGCCAGGAAAAATATCAATAACCTCAGATATGCAGATCACACCACCTTAGTGAAGAGGAACTAAAGAGCTTCTTGATGAAGGTGAAAGAGGGGAGTGAAAAAGCTGGCTTAAAACTCAACATTCAAAAAATGAAGATCATGGTATCTGGTCCTATCACTGCATGGGAAATAGATGGGGAAGCAATGGAAACAGTGAAAGACTTTATTTTCTTGGGCTCCAAAATCACAGCAGATGGTGATTGCAGTCATGAAGTTGAAAGACGCTTGCTCCTTGGAAGAAAAACTATGACCAACCTAGACAACATATTAAAAAGCAGAGACATTACTTTGCCAACAAAGGTCTGTCTAGTCAAAGCTATGGTTTTTCCAGTAGTCATGTATGCATGTGAGAGTTGGACTATAAAGAAGGCTGAGCGCTGAAGAATTGATGCTTTTGAACTATAGTATTGGAGAAGACTCTTGAGAGTCCCTTGCTCAGCAAGGAGATCAAACCAGTCCATCCTAAAGGAAATCAACATTGACTATTCATTGGAAGGACTGATGCTGGAGCTGAAGCTCCAATACTTTGGTCGCGTGATGTGAAGAGCTGACTCATTAGAAAAGACCCTGATGCTGGAAGAGATTGAAGACAGGAGAAGGGGACGACAGAGGACAAGATGATTGGATGACATCACTGACTCAATGGATATGAGTTTGAGCAGGATCTGGGAAATAGTGAAGGACAGGGAAGCCTGGTGTGCTACAGTCCATGGAGTCTCAAGGTGTCAGGCATCACTGAGTGACTGAATAACAACAACATTGGGAACAAAATTTTTCAAAATATATTTCAGATGAGGGGGTAATAGCCAAAATATATAGAGCTCATGCAACTTAATAGCAAAAAGGCGATCCAATTAAAAATGGGCAGGAGAACTAAATTTTTTCCAAAGAAGTCATCCAGATGACCAAGAGATACATGAAAAGGTGCTCAGCATCACTAATCGTCAAGGAAATGGAAGTTAAAACCACGATGAGAATATTCCCTCATACCTGTTAGAATGGTTATCATCAAGAAGTGCACATGACTGAAGGGGCTTAGCAGCAGCATCAAGAAGTGATAAGGTTGATGATAACCAGCCTCGATGTTGTTTATCATCAACAAGTGATAGTAAATGCTCGCAAGGATATGGAGAAAAGGGAGCCTTTGGGCACTGTTGGTGGGAATGTAAAGTGGTACAGCCACTGGGGAAAACAGTATGGGGGTTCCTCAAAAAGCCATATGATTCAGCAGTTCCGCTTTTGGGTATTTATCTGAAGAAATGAAAACGCTAATTCAAGAAGGCACACCCCCGTGTTTCTAGCAACATTACTGACAGTAGCCGATGTATAGAAGCCACCTGAATGCCCATGAACAGATGAATGGATGAAGAGATGTAGTGTATCTATACAGTAGAATGCTGCTCCCTCCCCCGACTCTTGTTTCTGTGCCATTGACTTGTTGAGGAAATTGGATTACTTGTCTCATAGTTTCCTGCCTTTTGGACTTTATGTATAACTTCCTTGTAGACTTGTTTTTCTGTTTCCTGTAACTGATTAGATTCTGATTCAACTTTTTTGAAATTTCTTCCTTGTATACTTGTTTTTCCTATCTTCTATATTTTCTGTGTATGATTAGATTGTTTCAGTTTTTTTTTAATGGCTTTAAATTGAGATTTATTTCACATAACCATTTCACATAACCATACAGTTCACCTATTTAATTGATGATTCAGTGGATTTAATTTATTCACAGATATGTGCAACCATCATAACAATCAATTTGAAACATTTTCATTACCTCAAAAAGAAATCTTTGGCTATCACCCTTTAATTAACCCCCCCTTCCCTGTAGCCCAAAATAACCACTAATCAAATACAAGAATTTTGATGGTATACCTGAAGAGTTTGAAAGAGATCTTAACACTAAACACATCAGTCACAGCTCCAATACAGTGATTGTTGAAGGAAGACAGGGTCTCACATTGCCTGTAAGAGATTCCAGTGCTTCACTGTTGCTTCTTGTTGTCACCCTTTAACCCTGCTTACTGTCTAGTCACTTTCTATTATAAAATCATTTTTCAGTCTCCTCCCTTGGATCTGTAAATACAGGATCTTTCTTTGGAGTCTTGCAAAATAATATATAGTTGTAAGCATCTTATTACTACATCCGAAAACTAGCCCAGGCAGTTGTCTCTGATGGGAGGCAGGGAGAGTGGAGACAGTTGTAGCAAACATATACTTATTTCCTGGTTCCAAGTCTAGCTAACAGTACACCTAGAAAACCAGTGACTTTCATTGTGACTTTGGTAAACAGATCATTTATCTTCTCTGTCATTTAGTGTTGAGAGTCTCTTCAATAAGTAGTGCTAGGAAAGTTGGACAGCTACGTGCAAAAGAATGAAATCAGAATACTTCCTAACACCATACACAAAGATAAACTCAGAATGGATCAAAGACCTAAATATAAACCTCTGCCTACTTCTGTTTTCTGAAGATATTCTATTTTCTTCTAGCAGCCTTGTAGTTTTAGCGTTTATGTTTGTATCTATGATCCATCTCAGTTTAGTTTTTGTACATGTTGTGATGTAAGGATTGAGGTTCATTTCCCCCCCATATACTTATCCAACTTTTCCAGCAACAGTAATTGAAAGATTTCCCTTTCCTTGATGAATTGCTTCTTTGCTTCTACAAAGAATGTCATGATAGTGTATTTATGTATTTGATGAAATAGTGAGATAGAATGCTTATGAGAGAGAAAACCATGAATTTTAGACTTTGAAGACTCAGTTTGAAATTCTGCTCCATCATTTTGTGGCTGTTATTTCCAGAAGTTAACTTCTTTGACCATAATTGCCTTTATTTGTAGAACTGAAATAGTAATTATCTCTAACTTACAGGATTTGGGGGAAGTTTAAATGAGAAAACACATAAAGATAATGACAATAATTGTCTTTTGACAATATTGTCTATTGACTATCTTTTGAGTATTTATGATATTATAGTTATTCAGTATTTTACTTATATATTTAAAGTGCTGTTTTAACAGCTCTGTTTAGTTGTTCAGTCCAGAGAAGTTTAGGTTAAAGCACCTTCTTTGTAGTAATGTGAACTTGCATGGTAGCAAGTCGGAGTATTTTTTACCCGATTGAATATCCTGAAAAATAACATATTCTTATTTTAATTGATCTACAGCTGCACATTTTTTATGTTAATATGTGAAAATATAAGATCCTTTATAGTTTTGCCTGAATAATTTTTCTTTCTTGAATTAGACAAGTAGAATACCTTATCAAAAACTATTATTTCAGCTTGGCTAAGGAATGCCACAAATACTCTGTTATTGCTAATAATACTTTTAATATGGTCTGTGTTAGTTTCTTTGGGTGCTGTAACAAATTACTGCAAGCTAGGTGGCTTAAACGGAGAAGGAAATGGCACCCCACTCCAGTACTCTTGCCTGGAAAATCCCATGGACGGAGGAGCCTGGTAGGCTGTAGTCCAGGGGCTTGCGAAGAGACGGACACAACTGAGCGACTTCACTTTCGCTTTTCACTTTCATGCATTGGAGAAGGAAATGGCAACTCTCTCTAGTGTTTTTGCCCGGAGAATCCCAGGGACGGGGGAGCCTGGTGGGCTGCCATCTATGGGGTCGCACAGGGTCGGACAGGACTGAAGCGACTTAGCAGCAGCTTAAGATGGCTTAAGGTGGCTTAAAACAACAGAAATGTACTCTCTCACAGTGCTGGAGTCCAGAAGTTTCAAATCAGTATCAATGGGTAGAAATCAGAGTATTGGCAAGGACACCTTTTCTTCAGAGGCTCCTTTTAGTATCACTTTATTGCTTCTTCCAGATTCTGGTGGCTGCTTGTGGCTATATCACTTCTATCACGAAGGCGAGAATCTCCAAACCTCTCTTTTCTGTTTCTTCATATGGTTTTCCCCTTGGTGTGGCCCATATCTCCCTCTGTCTTCGTAAAAGTATATATATGATTGCCTTTCGGACCCACTCAGATAATACAGGATAATGTCCCTATTTTAAGATCCTTAATGGTATCTTGAAATAGTGTTTTATTTTGTATTTTATTTATCTATTTATTTTGACATTTAAGGTTCATGGATTGGGATGTGGTGATCTTTTGGAGGGCCATTTTTCAGCCTACCACAGTATGTTATATGTTTTTACTAGGGTAATCGGCAGTAACAATAAAGACACCATTAAGAAACTTAGAAATGAAAATTCAAAATTATAAAAAAGAATTCCTTCAATGAGCATTTTGTCATTGTTAAGTATTATAAACCTGTTAATTATCTTACTGTTTTTTTGTGGGAGTTAAGGGCAAAACTGAAGCAAGACAATCAAAAGAGAGTTTGACTCAAGCACAAAGAACTATAGGAAGGCCAACACCTGTGATTTCTTTAGCGCATCTGGCTGAATATCTGTTGACATTTTAGAGATAACGGGAAAACTACATTTTTAAAAATAATAAATTTCCTTTATAAAGTTTTAAAATTCTTGTATCCATCTGTTCCTTTCTACCCACCTCTCTCACCCACCCCTCTTTATAAAGGTGCCGCTTACTGAAGCAGTGGACCCAGTGGATTTGGAAGATTACCTCCTTACTCATCCGTTAGCTGTGGATTCTGGACCTTTAAGGGATTTGGTTGAATTCCCTCCAGATGATATTGAAGTGGTTTATAGTCCTAGGGACTGTAGAACTCTTGTTTCAGCTGTACCTGAAGAAAGGTAAGGAGACATCTACCTTACCTTTTAGTGGATTTAGTGTAACTATAAAACAACTGTCTTCCGTTATTTTATTCGGATTCCGCTTCTTGTGGTGGTTGGTATTCAACAAGAATGCAGCAGCAAAGTTCATAAACATCAGTGCTTTCCTGTCTAAATTATAAATATATTTTCTTTTTTAAAACAGTGAAATGGATCCACATGTTAGAGATTGTATTAGAAGTTATACAGAAGACTGGGCAATTGTGATCAGAAAGTAAGTTGTATATTCATTGTGATATTTAAAAATACTGAGCAGGATCTATAAATGGATTAAGGTAGGTTACTACTAATTGTGAGAACTGAAAATTCATTTGAAAAATAGCTGAAAAAGTAATAGGAGAACCTTTGCATATAGATATTTTCTCCTTAGAAGTTCCACACTTAGCTTTCTCTTATTTTCCTTATAAGATAATACTCAATGGACAGGAGTTTGAGTAAGCTCCGGGAGTTGGTGATGGACAGGGAAGCCTGGCATTCTGTGGTCCATGGGGTCGCAAAGAGTTGGACATGACTGAGCAACTGAACTGAACTGGGGATAGTATTTCTGTTATCACAGATCATTAATAATTACTAATAATATGTAATAATATTGACTTGTATTATTCTTTTGGGAAATCATGGGTAAATATTGATGAATAATTTATATTTGTCAAATGAGTCCAATTTATTGAATTGATTAAGTTAAATTTAACAGCTAGTTTTCTAGATCAGGCTGTTTGAAAGGTCTTGGCTGTTTATTAACCAGCTGAATATTTATAGGTCTGTGACCTATATATCCAGTCAAGTAAGTATTTGTAAAAATAATGTTTTGCCACAAAATTTGTTCCTAGTGGATGGTGTTTGAAATATCAAGTGAGATTAAGAAATAAAATAAAATTACTTTTCCTTTGCTAACTTGCATAGTGAAGAGAGTCTTTATGCTGAATCTTCTTGGCCTCATTCTGTTTTTCTAAAGGAAGAATAATTACTGAAGTAGTGGAAAATTCTGTTAAGACATTACAGTTTTGAGAAATGGAGTTTTCTGTGCTAAATTGTACTAGCAACAGTGATGTGTTCATTGCTTATTGTGTTGCCCTTCTGTCTTATTTCACTGCATTTAATATTGTGCTAAGCATCACTCTTGGGGATACTGCTGACATGCTTTTTAGTTTTAGTGTGACCTAATAAAAGCACAGTCTGCTACCCTTTATAAAGAAGAGCTGTTTTTATGAACTTACAATTTTGATAAGTATTTCAATAGGCAGATTTTACAGATTACTGAAGAATTCTGTTCCTCTGTCAGATAACTCAAAAGTCTTTACATCTGCTTGTATGTTGGAAGTTTATAATCTGAAATGTTAACAAAAAGAGGTTAGTTGCAAAATATATTAACCTCATGGAATCTGGAATCTGCTACTTAACAGTAATCATGGGGTTGCTCACCTTGATTTAAGCCAAAAGGGTATGGTAGTTAACATTTATGGCTTTTTTTTGCTATATGCTGGGCATTTTATTGGGTACTTTATGTTCATTTAAGATTCCAACAGATAAGGTAACTTAGGCTTAGAGTAGTTAAGTAATTTCTTTGAGGTCCCATAGCCAAAAAGTGGGATCGCTAAGATTAGAATCTAGGGGCATCAGACTCTAATGCTTATATTTTTTTTCTGTTATACTAGATATTATTTTTAGTGGTAAATGGAAGATGGAAGGGATACTTTTGGTAGTCTAGAAGTTTTAAAGTATCCCTGAAATAGAAAAGATAGGTGTGATTGGAAACAATAGAAAACCACAGTACGAAATAATCCAAGGAGAAGATACATGCCCAAAGTTCAATAGAATGTTAGGCTCAGTGAATACAGGCAGTAGAAGGGGGACCTGGGGTAAATGTTGGACATTTGGTTATTTTAAAACCTCCTATGCCTTTATGCACAGACATGGGAGCAGAAGTATCCCTATTTTAACAGCACGAATAGTGGGGGCTTGGGAACCTAGTGCTTCCCTGGTGGCTCAAATGGTTAACAACCTGCCTGCAATGCGGGAGACCTGGATTGGGAAGGCATTCGGGAAGGCATTCTGGAGGAATGCATGCCCTGGAGGAGGGCATGAAATCCACTCTTGTGTTTTTGCCTGGAGAATCCCCATAAACTGAGGAGCCTGGCAGGCTACAGTCCATGGGGTTGCAGAGAGTTGAACACGACTGACTAAGCACACCACAGAGATCATAGTATAGCGCCCAGGGTGGGCATACCTTGGGATAAGAAGAAGGAGCCTTCGTACCCAGAAGACTGGCAGACTCTACCTTGAAAGCACGAGGTGCCTCTTCTCCATAATCACTGGATATGTGTTTGGCTAAGGAGATACAGTATTTCCCAGACAGATATGCACTTACAAATTAAAAAATGAGCGTTAGAACCTAGAATGGCCAGCTAGTTGATGGGAACCAGTTCACTTGGGCTTCCAAGGTGGTGCAGTTGGTAAAGAAACTGCCTGCCAATGCAGGAGAGGCAAGGGATGTAGGATCAATCCCTGGGTTGGGCAGATCTCCTGGAGTAGGGAATGGTAACCCACTGCAGTATTCTTGCCTAGGAAATTCCATGGACATAGGAAACTGGTGGGCTACAGTCTGTGGGGTTTCAAAAAGTCGGATGTGATTGAGGACAAACAACCAATCTAAACCAAAGTGCACTTGAAAGAGAATTATCAAACCACAAATAAAAGAGCTAATGATTTAGGAAATAGTTAATAGAACACAGATCAAGAACCATATGTATAACTAATATCCTCAAAGAGATATGAAAAGATACTGTAACCATATAAAAACTCAACTAGTGATCTATGGAAGTGAAAATTTTGTTCAGTGAAAAAAAATTTAAAACTCTGGATGGGTTTAATGGTGGAGTAGATGTGACTGTAGATGTGGAATAGTAAGTTGTGAGATGAAACCAAAAAATCCTTCCATAATTCAGCACAGAAGGGTAAAAGGATAGAAAGTACTTAATATTCATTCAATTATTCAAAAGATACTATTGTGAGGCTCGTATGTGCCAGGCACTATACTAAGCAGTGATGATACATCAGTCAACAAAACAAACTCCATGCCTTCGTGGAGCCTGCATTCTGCTTGGGGTTGAGGGCAATAGACAATAAACAAACACAGATAAATATTTAATAGTTGTGGTGGAGGGAAGTCTTGTAGAGAAAGAAAGTAATATGTGGGGGTAGGGCAAGCCAAGCAGAGGTGTTTTTACTTTATATAACTAATCAGAAGAGGCCTTTCTGAGAAGATGAATTTCAGCGAAGACCTAAAGGAAGTTAAGGAGTAAGCTGTCCATATATCATGGGAAAGAGTGTATTTGACAGAGAAAGAGCAGTACCTGCAATGGTTCCATGTTGGAAGCATGCTAGGACTGTTTAAGAAATACTAAATGATCGATGTGGCTGGAACAGAATAATTTGAAGGAGAGAATGCTAAGATACAAAGTCAAAGAAATGGCAGTGGTGGATGGATGATCATGTAGAGCCTCATAGCAACTAACTAGAGGAACAGAATGATAATACAGAAGAGTATTAATCATAAATCATGTCCTTCATCTCAATACTCTTGAATTTCATACTATTGGTTTTTTAGAACATAAAATTCATCAGTATTCTGGCTAATTAGAGTCTGTCTCTTATACACATCTAGATGTGTATAAGAGACAGATAAGTATGTATGTTTGTACATAATATATATTGCTAGGAAAAGGTCCAGTTAATTAAATAATAGGAGTGTTCAACACTGATAATCTCTGAGTAGTAGAAATATAATGATTTTACTTTTACAAGTCTGTATTTTTAAATTTTCAGCAATGAACATGGATTGGTTCTGTAATAATAAAATATTTTTAAAGAAGACTTTTTCATATAGAAAAGCAACAGTGTATTCTGTCCTTTAAAATAGAAATATTTCCATTGAGAACAAAAGATGCAAAGACTAGAAAACAGTTCAGTATCTTTCAAAAATTATCTAGTGATGGTTTTGGCTATAAAGTTTTATCTATTTGTCTTTAGTTAACATGATTTTTAGTTAATCAGGCTTGTGTTTGAATTCACACTTTGTCACTTTACAAACACTTTTACACAAACTAAGGCACTTTAAACTTTCATGAAATATTAGAACATCTGCTTTTGAGTAATACCTTTCATGTTACTATATTGCATATCTTTGTTTTGGTTCTTCCAGAGAAAACTGCTGTTTTTTATTCTATGATTATGCTATGATATGAACATCATGTAGCTGCTGTTTCAGTACCTTTAGCAACAAGACACAATGTGAATAATTCATATCGGGTGTGTTTATTTACTGTGTCATCAATTGACTGATAAACCATAATATTCTCTGGTAATTATAACTGTTTATACTTCAATTAAAATTTCCCCCAATGTGACTATATGAGGTATGGCACAGTAAATGCTCTTGATTGTAGTGTCTCTGATAATCTTGGATATTGGGTTGTTTGGAAAAAAGCTTGTATTAATTTAAGAATTCTTCAGTTCAGTTGCTCAGTCGTGTCTGGCTCTTTGCGACCCCATGAATCACAGCACGCCAGGCCTCCCTGTTCATCACCATCTCTCAGAGCTCACTCAGACTCACATCCATCGAGTCAGTGATGCCATCCAGCCATCTCAACCTTGGTCTTCCCCTTCTCCTCCTGCCCCCAATCCCTCTCAGCATCAGAGTCTTTTTGAATGAGTCAACTCTTCGCATGAGGTGGCCAAAGTACTGGAGTTTCAGCTTTAGCGTCATTCCTTCCAAAGAAATCCCAGGGTTGATCTCCTTCAGAATGGACTGGTTGGATCTCCTTGCAGTCCAAGGGACTCTCAAGAGTCTTCTCCAACACCACTAGCCTAATATATATATATTATATAACAATATATGTTAAGTGTATATATATATTTATATACATACACACACAATGGTGTAGATCTTGCTGTTTTTCATTTTAGAAGTCTGAAGCTTTAGGTTGCTTGAGATCTTTTATATATAATGAGATACAGCAAAATTTTTTTTTGGCTGTTTGAAACTTTATGGTTCAATACTTTCACCATATTTTGCCTTTTAAAAATTTACACTGTTATGAATGCAGTTTATATTTTCTACTCTTTCATTTTATTTTTAACCTGGCTTCCCATCATTTCCTTTTACAGACCAGTTTTCTTAATTGGAATTACAACTTAAAATACAGTATATCCACAGGATTGTCATGAAAAGAAGGACATTATGGTTTACCTCTGGAAACTCATAATCTGCTGTCTAGTTGGATTAAAGAACTTTGGATGGACGTTTTCTTAAACTTTTGGTTAAATGTTTAATGGGACTCCCCTGGTGGCTCAGGCGTTAAGGAGTCTGCCTGTAATGTGGGAGACCCTGGTTCAGTCCTTGGGTCAGGAAGATCCCCTGGAGAAGGAAATGGCAACCCACTCCAGTATCTTGCCTGGAAAATCCAGTGGATGGAGGAGCCTGGCAGGCTACAGTCCATGGGGTCGCAGAGTTGGACATGATTGGGTGACTTCACTTCTTCTTCTTCTTAAATGTTTAATATACTCAAAACTGCCAGAATATATTCTTACTATGTAAAGAAATGGTATGGAGAACAGTTAACTTATTATATAATGATGATGAACATGAAAAATTTTTGGAAAATTGATATTTACTTAACTATTTTATTTTGAATAGATATCATAAACTGGGAACAGGATTTAATCCTAACACATTAGATAAACAGAAAGAAAGGCAAAAAGGTTTGCCAAAGCAGGTGTTTGAATCCGATGAAGCTCCAGATGGCAACAACTACCAGGATGAACAAGTAATACTTTATTTTTAAATGACTATAGGTGTTCTTTTAAAATAGTTTATTTTTTATTCATTGATTAATATATTTAATGTTTTGCATGGCAGGATGATCTTAAAAGACGTTCAATGTCAATAGACGATACTCCAAGGGGTAGCTGGGCCTGCAGTATTTTTGACTTGAAAAATTCACTTCCTGATGCTTTGCTTCCCAATTTACTTGATCGAACTCCAAATGAAGAAATAGACCGTCAGAATGATGAGCAAAGGAAATCAAACCGTCACAAGGAGCTCTTTGCCTTGCATCCATCACCAGATGAGGTATAGATACTTGGCTAAAGAAGCAAAAGATTATAGAGATAGATGTTTGGGGAGTATGAACTGTATATATTAATAGTTTTGTGATAAATGTGGGGAATAAAATTTAATGGAACTATAGCTATGCTTTTTGTAAATGAAATATAATTGAGCACACTTACAATCTAATGACTTTTGTTTGAGGATAAATAGGCCGTTCTTTTCTTTGCTTACTTGTGAAGACTAAAAGTAGTAGGTTAATAAAATAAGTTCTTAAAAAATAAATTGTAAAGGGTTGAAACATGGTAAGCATGTTCATTTGGGTGTTGCTTGTTAATTTGCAGGAAGAGCCAATAGAACGACTTAGTGTTCCTGATGTGCCCAAAGAACATTTTGGTCAAAGACTTCTTGTAAAATGTTTATCACTCAAGTGAGTATTTATTTTGTTTACTATATAACTTTTCTTTTCTGGAGTAATGTTTTGAGGACCAGTAAAAAAATATCCTAGTGGATTTTATACTTGTGTTTGTGTCCTTTCGAAAAGTGTTGTTCTATACATAATTTTAAATGCTTCCAAGCATTTAACCTTACCTATGAAGCTGAACTTCAGAGCACTTTTGGCTCACAGGTAAAGATGACTCTTTGCCTCAGTTATATAATTGTCTTAAAACTTGAAAAATCATTCACTGAAATCTGTAGTATTTATCAGACACTGTTCTTGGCTTGAGGAATATCAGTAGTATCTTTTTCCTTAGAGTTGATTTTGTATTTGTTTCATGGTGTGTATTAAGTCGCTTCAGTCTTGTCCGATTCTTTGTGATGCTGTGGACGGTATCCCGTGGGGTTCCTCTGTCCATGGGATTCTCCAGGCAGGAATACTGGAGTGGGTTGCCATGCTTTTCTCCAGGGGATCTTCCCCACTCAGGGATCAAATCCACATCTATTTCTCCTGTGTTGGCAGGCCGGTTCTTTACCACTAGCGCCACCAGGGGGTGGACTTCTTTTTTAAGCTTTTGAAGTATGTGCTAATAGTTGATTTAGACTGTGGAAGATATACGTGGAAAAGTGTGTTCAAGGAAGATGGGTAGTATAGATGGTATAACACAGGTAGATAAAAGTACAAGGTATAGAGAGAATTTATTTTTGGAATGAGAATTTCTCTCGAACTGTGTATTTTATGTATATATTTAAAACTCATCCTTCTCCTTCCTAAAGGTTTGAGATTGAAATTGAACCCATTTTTGCAAGTTTGGCTTTATATGATGTGAAAGAAAAGAAAAAGGTAAGGTTATATAATTTGAACGTAGTCTTTTGTCACAATCAGAGGTTCTGAAACCTGTTTCTAATTTGTTTTATAAGATAATGATTTTTGTGAGACTATTATTAAACATGGATATTTTTTAAAAGAAAATAGAACTGTGAGACATTATTTTCCTACTGTAAAATAGTTTAGTTGACTTATTTTTTGTTTCATTGAAAGAGTTCCAAAAAGAAGTAGCAGGAGCAACTTTGTTTTAGAGTAAGAAATAGAAAAAAATACAAGAAAAGCATCTTAGGCAAATGATGTATAAAGAGTTAGATTGATGGTGACAGTGAGGTTTTGTTGACGTAATTTTTAAATTCTCACTGGCTGTTATTAAAAGATCATTCATTTATATTTAAAATATTCTTATCTAAAATATTGCTCTTGGTTTTGCTGTCATGTCTTTGTTACACTTAGGAGTTTTTCAGAGGACTTATCATGCAGCATTTTTAGTATTCTAAGCCTACCATGCAGTAGAAAGGTGAAATGCCTTTAATGACTTTCTGTCAGCATATTGTGGATTTCTGTAGTGGAACTCTACTCCAGCATCTTGTATTTACTAAATCACATCTTCTGAAATGTTATTTAAGTTTTCAAAGACTCAACTTGGGGTAATTCATCTTAATAATAGTTTCTTCATATACTTTATCAGAAGTCAAATTTCTTACTGAAAGAGTATGGGATATGGTTCTTTAGAATATGTTTTTACATTAATTCTTTTTGTTTTGATTTAGATATGTAAAGATCTTTGTATATCTTCACTGATAGTGAAATGTATGGTACATTGTATGTTAGTATAATTGTTTAATAACTGTAATATTTTAAGACTGAATATTTATGATTTTTGTGAGTGTTTATGAAATGCACAGGTTTTAAATTTGACATATGAATATGTGTTTTAGATTTCAGAAAACTTCTATTTTGACCTTAATTCTGAGCAGATGAAAGGACTATTACGTCCACATGTTCCACCTGCTGCCATTACCACCCTGGCAAGATCAGCTATTTTTTCTATCACTTATCCTTCCCAAGATGTTTTTCTTGTAATAAAGGTGAGAATAATGTTAAATATATTTGTTTATTTGTATTATGTCTGTGTATTTGTCTGCCTGTCAATATCACAAGCTTTTTAAGGTCAAAGATTTTATCTTTGCCTATTTTTTCATGTTAATATTTTTTAACATAATATTGGATGTATACTATAGGTGCTACCTAAATTCTTCTTGAGTGGGAAGCTTTATTAGAATTCTCTAAATAAGTAGATCAATAGGAGGAAGATACATATATACATGGAGGATTGCTATGTTGTAGTCTTGAGAATCCATCTTTGAGAAACCTTAGTCTTTGTTCTTGAGGTCTTCAACTAACTGGATAAGACCCACCCACATTCAGTTCAGTTCAGTTGCTCAGTCGTGTCTGACTCTTTGCGACCCCATGAATTGCAGCATGCCAGGCTTCCCTGTTCATTACCATCTCTCGGAGTTCACTCAGACTCACATCCATCGAGTCAGTGATGCCAACCAGCCATCTCATCCTCGGTCGTCCCCTTCTCCTCCTGCCCCCAATCCCTCCCAGCATCAGAGTCTTTTCCAGTGAGTCAACTCTTCGCATGAGGTGGCCAAAGTACTGGAGTTTCAGCTTTAGCATCATTCCTTCCAAAGATGAAGGGTAATTGCTTTGCTAAGTCTACTGATTTAAAAGTTAATCACCTCTAAAAAAATACCTTCACAGCAACATCTTGACTGGTATTTGATAACTTAGCTGCGTTGGCATATTAAACTAACCATCTATGGTTATTTGGATATGGAGCTATACTGTGGTTTTATCATGCAGTTCCTAAATTGTATAAATATTAAAATCTAAATCATTGAAATCATGGAGCATTATGATTTGACTATCAATCAATTAAGAATAAGGATTACAGATACTAAAATTTGAATATTACTAAGCTACCTAGCTTAGGATAACTTAATAATTATTTACCTTAACTTGACCTTGACATGAGAGTTGCCTAAAATATAGTCTTTAATCATTTTACCTTAAAATTATCATAAAAAGGTAATGAATTTTATAATAAGGTTATAAAGTAGATTGTCATGAAATGAATTTTATTTACCCACAGGAATAATGTCCTAATTTGTGGATAGATTCATATGAATTCAGGTTAAAATAAATCTTAGTTACAATGAACAATTCTCCAAGCATAGATTTAGCAGCAGTGGTCTTCAGAAAGTCACTTATAAGTAAAGTTCTAGATATTAAAATAATTGACAAATGTGTATACACCATTATTTTGCATAGGAAAATAGTAAGTTTTCATAAAATAGAACATATTTGAGGGAATGAACTAGAAAGATAGCGATGATGATTGGAATACTGTCTGCTTGAAAATGAGATGGTTCATACCATATGGTCCCAATTGTGTAAAATACATACACATATACTTAAATACACATAAAAGTTTGTATATAAACAGAAAAAGACTTTTGTGTAATTTCAAAAATATGAACAAGTTAAGATGTATACAAATTTTAAAGAAATTATATTTAAAAGTTTTCTTTTATCATAGTCCAGCAATATAATTTTGTTTTTTGAGAGAAAATTCCCTTGGTCTATATATTAGTTAGTTATTCCTCTACAAGAACAAAAAGACAGAAATCTCAGTGGCATCCAACAGTAAGCATTCGTTTAGTTCATGCATCTGAGTTGTCTGGTGGTCAGCTGATCTAGGTTGTATTCTGTTAGGCGCTTGTGCTCCTTCCAGGTGTCTGTAGGTTGGTCAGTTGATTTACATACTTCATTCAGTTAAATCACCAGCATCACAGGGAAGCCCAGTGATACCGCTGAGCTGCCAGGGAAGCCCAGTGATTAGTGAAGGGCTTCTCAGGTGGCTCAGTGATAAAGAATCCATCTGCCAATGCAGGCGATGTCAGTTCAATCCCTGGGTCAGAAAGATTCCCCTGGAGAAGGACTTGGTAACCCATTCTAGTATTCTTGCCTGGGAAATCCCATGGACAGAGGAGCCTGGCGGGCTACAATCCATGGAGTCACAGAAGAGTCAGGCATGACGTATCAGCTAAACAACAACAGCAAATTGATTAATGACGTTGAGTGTGTTCACTATATGTTTCTTAGATACTTGTTTGGCTTCATGGCGAAATGTCTGTTCAAATCCTTTGCTCATTTAAAAATCAAGTTATTTGCTATTCTCTTGAGTTGTAGGATTTCTTTATCTGTTTTGGATATTAATTCTTTATCAGTTATATGATTTACAAGTATTTTCTCTCTCATTCTGTGAGTTGCCTTTTCTCCCTGTTGATTGTGTCCTATCATATAAAAAAGTTTTAAATTTTGATGTAATACAGTTTAATGATTTTTACTTTTGTTGCCTTTGTTTTTATTGTGTAAAATCCAAGAATCTATTTCTAAATTTAATCACATGAAGCTTTTCCTTTATTTTTCTTCTAGGAGTTTTATAGTTTTAGGGTTTTTTTGGGGGGTCTTTGATCTGTTTTAATTTTTGTATATAATGTGAGGGTTCAACTTTATTCTTTTGCCTTTAGAAATTTAGGGTTTTTTTAAAACACCATTCATTTGTTGGAAAAACTATTCTTTCCCCATTGAATAGTCTTGGCATTCTTGTAGAAAATTATTTAACTGTTTACAGTTTTCAGATTATAAATCTTTCAGCTTTTTGGTTTATATCTCAGTACTTTATTCTTTTTGATATTATAAGTGGAATTATTTTCTTAATTTCCTTTTTGAATTGCTTGTTAGTGTATAGAAATACGACTGATTTTTGTTCATTTTGTATCCTTCAACATTGCTGAATTTATTTATTTATTAGTTGTAAAAACTAAGATCATGGCATCTGGTCCCATCACTTCATGGCAAATAGATGGGGAAACAGTGGAAACAGTGGATGGTTTTATTTTTCTGGGCTTCAAAATCACTGCAGATGGTGAATGCAGCCATGAAATTAAAAGACGCTTTACTCCTTGGAAGGAAAGTTATGACCAACCTAAACAGCATACTCAAAAGCAGAGACATTACTTTGCCAACAAAGGTCTGTCTAGTCAAGGCTATGACTTTTCCAGTGGTTATGTATGGATGTGAGAGTTGGGCTATAAAGCACACTGAGTGCCAAAGAATTGATGCTTTTGAACTGTGGTGTTGGAGAAGATTCTTGAGAGTCCCTTGGACTGCAAGGAGATCCCACCAGTCCATCCTAAAGGAGATCAGTCCTGGGTGTTCATTGGAAGGACTGATGTTGAAGCTGAACCTCCAATACTTTGGCCACCTGATGCAAAGAGCCGACTCACTGGAAAAGACCCTGATGCTGGGAAAGATTGGGGGCAGGAGGAGAAGGGGACAACAGAGGATGAGATGGATGGATGGCATCACTGATTCAATGGACATGGGTTTGGGTAGACTCCAGGACTTGGTGATGGACAGGGAGGCCTGGCATGCTGCGGTTCATGGAGTTGCGAAGAGTTGGACATGACTGAGCGACTGAACTGAACTGAACTGAATCGTTTTTTTGTGGAATATTAGGATTTTCTCTGTAAAAGATCATGTTGACTGTAAATAGAGATAATTTAAATTCTTCCTTTTTTAATTTGAATGTTTTTGTTTCTTTTTTGGGCGTCCTTTTTCATGTCACATTGCTCTGGCTCAGACTTCTAGTATTTTGTTCAATAGAATTGGCAAAAGTTAACATTCTTATCCTGTTCCTGATTCTAAAGGAAAAGCTTTCAGTTTTTCAACATTGAATAAGATGTTAGATGTGGACTTTTCATAGATGGGCTCTTATTGGGGTAGTTTTCTTCTTTTCCAAGTTTGTTGAAATTTTTTTTTTATCATGAAAGGGTGTTGAATTGACCAACTCTTTTCTGCAATAATTAACATGGTCATATGGTTTTGTTCTTTTATTCTGTTAATGTGATGTATTAAGTTGATTGATTTTTGTATGTTGAACCATCCTTGCATTCCAGGCTGATTGCTTTTATTTTTAAGGTTAATTAATCTTTCCTTTTTTTGCCTTTGACAGCTAGAAAAAGTGCTGCAGCAAGGAGACATTGGAGAGTGTGCAGAACCGTATATGATTTTCAAAGAAGCAGATGCCACCAAGGTAGAATTTCATGCCTCTTATTCCCCTCACTTCCATAGTCATTAGCAGTCAATCTCCATTCCCCTCAGATCACCAAACCCAACCCTAAATAGTCTCTGGTCTCCAAAATTATAACCTGAGAGGATGCTCTACTGAGCATATTAAATAATGTTACTACTGATTTTATTACTAAAATTTCCTTTTCTTTTTCTGGTGGCCTACTTGTTTTCTTTCTTCTTTATTTCCTTCGTCATCTAGTTTGAGTCATGTGCTATGCTATTCTTTGACATCTCCCCAACCCCCAAACTAGTTGACTCTAAATTTTTTTTTTTCTGGAAGAGAAAGTAATTCAGTTTAATTCCTAAATAATTAAAAATTTTCTGTATTTACAAAATAGTGATTTTTTTTTTTTTTTGGCTACGCTTTGCAGCTTTTGGGATTCCCAGCCAAGAATGGGATCCATGCCCCCTGCAGTGGATTTATGGAATTCAAACCACTGGACCGTGATTTTTTTTTTTTTTAAACCAAACAGTGATTTTGATGAAACTTTTTCTAGCAAAGCAGATGAATTTTGGATATCAGTCTAATGGCAGATAATTAAAGAATATTGTAAAAATAGAAAATATATTCTCCCCTTTGCCAACAGATAACAAATTTATAGAATTTGGATAAACTTATAAAGCAAAAATAGTTGATGAATAATTGGTACCAAATTCTAGGTACTCTGAGTTAGCTCTAAGAATAAAAGGTGATTTTTGGATCTTTGAACACATGATTTAATGTCAAACAGGCAGGAGAAGTGTGCTTGAGGAGTATTGCACAAATCACCAAAATGTAGAAAATTGTTGCTTTCTGTTTTTCTGAGATTTATAACAAGAATTGAGCCTTTTTTGCTAATATGGGTACATCGGAGCACATGATGTTCTCTGATTCCTAGATCCTAGATACCTGGTTGAAAGTAGGGTTAAAGTATTCTGGCTTTCCCCAGATCGTCATTTTACAAATTAAATATTCTCTGTTATATGAAACTCATAGGTGTGTCATTGTGGCTTATTTCACTCTTCCCTTACATATTTACATAATTTCAATATGGGTCCTTAATTCTGTGTAAGTACTCCTAAAGCAAGGACCTGTTTTGGAGGTATAATAGACATAGCAAAAAACATTCTTATCATTTCGGTATCCCTTCATCTTTTCTCAGTCCTGAGTCCCATGGTAGGACACTGCCAGTAGAGTATGACCTCACTGACATCTTATATGGAAGAGCACGTGAGAGATTTTGGTGTAGATTTTCACCCTTGAACTATGGATTGACTATTACAGGCTACATTAGTGTTTGTTTCAGGGATAGCCTAAAAGTTGAGCCAGCTTCAGGTTGTCTTCCAGATAAGCATGTACTGTTTGGATTATTAGTCTTTTTCAAGGATTTAGCCCCCTTGTACTTTTTTTGTTTGCTTCTCTTATCACAATTTTGGACATATTATTGTTGGTCTGTTTGTGCCCTATCTACTTCTACATCATAGTTGTCATAAGTTAGTGATTATTTCAAAGTGGCCCAAATGCTTCCTTTTTTTTTATAGAATAAAAAAATTAAGTCATAACCTAGAATATTTTGTGATTGACAGTTGACTGGAATATGGCTGTATTTCTTTCATAAAATAGTCCATGTAGTACGTTAACATGTTTGACACTTGCTCTCCTTTCTTTTATCCCAAAATAAGATTATCACAAACAAATTTTAAAGACTTTTAGATGCATTTGTAGAACTGGTTAAGATTCTTTAGTAGTTAATATACTGTTAATTGGGGCTTCCCCAGTCTGCAATATAGGAATTGGCAGGAAATGCAAGTTCAATCCTTGGGTGGGGAAGATCCCTTGGGGGAGGGCATGGCAACACATGCCAGTATTCTTGCCTGGAGAATCCCATGGACAGAGGAGCCTGGCAGGCTACAGTCCATAGTGTCGCTAAGAGTCAGACATGACTGAAGCAAATTTGCATGTACGCACACACTGTTAATTGATTGCTGAAAGGTATGGATTGTTTTTCCATCTTGCACAGAATTGAACATTGTTAGCCTTTATATTTTCCTTTATATATTATGATATAGCCTTTAATTCATTTCTTTTGAGCATAATCATATAATGTATAAAGTTTTGTTTTACAGAATAAGGAAAAATTGGAGAAGCTGAAAAGTCAAGCTGATCAGTTTTGTCAAAGGCTTGGGAAGTATCGCATGCCTTTTGCTTGGACTGCAATCCATTTAATGAATATTGTTAGCAGCGCTGGGAGTTTGGAAAGAGATTCTACAGAGGTAGAAATAAGCACTGGAGGTAAGAGTGTTTTATATAAAATAGTTCTATAGTTTTTGCTTATATAGGCTTGTTTTATTTGTCAACTTTGCAATGTAATGAGGCATTGGAAGAGTTTTCTTTTTCTCCTTAACAGGTTTATTGAGATGTAATTCACATATAATTAGCCCATTTAAGATTTCTAATTCAGTGTTTTTTGTTATAATCGTAAGGTTCTGCAACTGTCACCACGATCTAATTTTGAAACACTTTGATACTCACTGATGGTCACTGTTCATCCTCTTCAAGTCCCCATACTCAGTGCTAACCAACCTGTAATCTGTTTAGTTTGTATGGATTTGCCTGTGCCAGACATTTCATATTGATAGAGTTATACAGTATGTAACCTTTTGACTACCTTCTTTCACTTAGCATAATGTTTGAAAGTTTCATCCATGTTGTAAATGTATCAATATTTTATTTCTTTTTATTGCTGAATAATAGTCCCTTGTATGGATATACTACATTTTATTATCCAGACTCATCAGTTGATGGACATTTGGATTGTTTCAACTTTTTGTTTATTATAAATAATGCTGCAAGGAAAGTTCATGTACATGCTTTTGTGTGGACATATGCTTTCATTTCTCTTGGACATATAGCTAGAAATGAAATTTCTGGTAATATAATTCTTTGTTTAACCTTTTGAAGAACTGCCAGACTGTTTTCCAGTGTGGCCACACCATTTAAAAATTACACTAGCAGTGTATGAAGGTTCCAGTTTCTCCACATCTTTGCCAGTACTTTTATTATCTGTCCTTTGAATATAGCCATCCTAGTGCAGATCAAGTGGTATCTCATTGTGGTTTGGAATTGCCTTTCCCTGATAGTTAATGATGTTGAGTTTCATTTTGTGTGCATTTATTGTTTGTATATCTTCTCTGGAGAAATATATAATTATATATTTTTCCCATTTTTTAATGACTTTTTTCATATTGTTTACTTGCTCATTTTTTAACTAGCTTTTTTTGTATTCTTATCATTAAGTTATAATTAATAGTTATAATTTATAAATGACTATATAAATAGTCATTTATATATTCTAGATTTGTTATTGTTCAATTGTTAAGTCATGTACAACTCTTTGTGACCCTGTGGACTGCAGCATGCCAGGCTTCCCTGTCCTTCACCATCTCCTGTGAGATTGCCCAAACTCATGTCCACTGAGTCAGTGATGCCATCCAACCATCTCATCCTCTGTTGCCCCTTTCTCCTCCTGCCCTCATTCTTTCCCAGCATCAGAGTCTTTTCCAATGAGTTTATCTCTTCGCATGAGGTAGTCAAAGTATTGGAGCTTCAGCATCAGTACTTTCCAGTCAATATTCAGTGTTTATTTCCTTATGATTGATGGTTTGGTCTCCTTGTTGTCCAAGAGACTTTCAAGAGTCTTCTCCAGTGCCACAGTTAAAAATTGTCAATTCTTCAGTGCTCAGCCTTCTTTATGGTCCTACTCTCACATCCATACATGACAACTGGAAAACCAAAACTTTGACTATACAAACCTTTGTCAGCAAATTGATGTCTCTGCTTTTTAATATACTGTCTAGGTTTGTCATAGCTTTTCTTCCAAGGGATAAATGTATTTTAATTTCATGGCTGCAGTCATCATCTGCAGTGATTTTAGAGCCCAAGAAAATAAAATCTGTCACTGTTTTCACTTTTCCCCCATCTATTTGCCATAAAGTGGTGAGTCTGGATGCCATGATCTTCATTTTTTGAATGTGAGTTTTAAGCTAGCTTTTTCACTCTCCTCTTTGACCCTCATCAAGAGGCTCTTTAGTTCCTCTTCAGTTTCTGCCATTAGAGTGGTATCATCTGCGTATCAGGGACTGTTAATACTTCTGGAAATCTTGATTCCAACTTGTGATTCATCCAGCCCAGCATTTTGCATGATGTGCTCTGCATATAATTTAAACAAGCAGGGTGACCATATACAGCTTTGACATACTCCTTTCCCAGTTTTGAACTAGTGCGTTTTTCCATGTCCAGTTCTAACTGTTGCTTCTTGTCCTGCATATTCTGGATACAAGTCCCTTATCTCATAAAGGATTTGAAGATATTTTCTTCCATCCTGTGATTTTCCTTTTACTCTCTTGATGGCATTGCTTGAAGCACTGAAGTTTTATATTTTGATGTTCAATTTCTTTGATTTTTTTTCTTTTGTTGCTTGTACTTTTTCTCTTGTACCTAAGGTAGCATTACCTAATTCAAGATTGCAAAGGAGCTACTTGTATGTTTTTGTCTAAGAGTTTTATAATTACAACTCTTACATTTGGGTATAGTTCATTTTGAGTTAATTTTTGTACATGATAAGAAGTAAGGGTTAGCTTCATCTTTTCTAAGTAAGTATCTAGTTGTTTGTACACCATTTGTTGAAGAGCTCATTCTTGCACTATGAAATGGTCTTGGCATAACTGTTGAAAATCAATTGACTGTAGATATGTGGCCTTATTTCTGGACTCTTATTTCTGTTTCATTGATGGATATGTCTAAGCTTATGCTATTTTTATACTGTCTTTTTAATTTTGGCTTTGCAGTAAGTTTTGAAATTGGGAATGTGGGTTCTTCAGTTCTTTTTCAAGATTCTTTTGACTATTTTGAGCTCTTGTATTTTCATAAGAAGTTTAGAATCTGCTACTAATTTCTGCACAAAAGCAGCTGGAATTTTGATAGAAATTACATTGATTTAGTAGATCAATTTGGGGAGAGTTTCCCTCGTAGCAATATTAAGTCTTCCAATCCATGAAATGTTTTTCCATTATTAAGTTTTTTTAAATGGTGTTTTGTAGTTTTCAGTGTACAAGTCTTGCCCTTCTGTTGTCAAATGTATGTTCATGTGTTTTTTTGTTTTTTAATGCTATTTTAAATGGAATTATTTTCTTAATTTCATTTTTATAATGTTCATTTCTAGAGGTTGAAATACAACTGGCTTTTTAATATTGATCTTGTACTTTGAAACCTTTTTGAATCTTTTAATTCTTTTTTTTTTCTTCTCTGGATTCTATGCACAAGATCATGTCATCTGCAAATAAAAATTGGTTTACTTTTTCCTTTTCCATTTCAATGCCTTTATTTTTCTTTTGTAATTATCTTGACAAGAGCCTAGTGTATAAGTTTTAAAAAAGTGATTTAGCTTTTCCTTTTCCATTTTAATGTCTTTATTTATTTTTCTTTTCTAACTATCTTGATAAGAACTTAGTGTATAAGTCCTCACCTTATTCCTGACTTAGAGGCAATGCATTCAGTCTTTTCACTATCAAGTGTGATGTTTGCTGTAGATTTTCTATAGATGTAATACAGTATTTTGAGGAAGTTTCTTTCTAGTCCTAACTTTTTGAATGTTTTTATCAGGGAAGGATATTGGATTTTATATTAATAAAATGCTTTCTCTGCTTTTATTGAGATGACTTGTCTGGTTTTTGTCCTGTAGTCTTTTTGTATGGTGTATTGCATCAGTTGATTGGTTTTGGATGTTAAACTAATAAATTTCTGGGAGAAGTCCCACTTGGTCATGATATATGTTAATAATTTTTATAGATGTTTATTTAGAACCTGTTTCCTAATATTTTGTATAGTGATTTTGCTTCTATTAATATGTTCCTGAGGGATATTGGTATATAGTTTTTCTTCCTTGTAACCTCTGATTTTGGTATCAGGATAATACTGGTGTCATAGAAATGAATTGTGAATTCTTATTTCTGTTTTTGGAAGAGTTTGTAAACAGCTGGTGTTAATTTTTCATTGAAAGTTTGAAAGTTTTCAGTGAAGCCATTTTGGCTTGGTCATTTCTTTGTGGTAAGTATTTTCTTTACTAACTAGATCTTTTATTTTAGATCTGTTCATATTTTCTCTCCCTTCTTGAGTCAGTTTCAGTAATGCATATCTTTCTAGAAAAATACTCATTTCATTCAGATTATCTTATTGTTGTCTAACTGTTGACCTACAGATATTTGTAGTAATTTAATATAATCCTTTTTCTCTCTAAGATTTGTAGTGCTGTTCCCTCTTTCATTCCTGATTTAAGTAATTTGAGTCTTTTTTATGTATTTTTTCTCATCACTTAATGTTTTAAAAACGTTATCTTTTTGAAGAATCCATGTTTGGTTTCAATGATTTTATTTTTACCTGTTGTTTTCTTCGTTTATACTTATTTCCATT
>SJYT01016529.1:410007-427891 GCA_006410635.1 Cephalophus harveyi | reverse complement strand
CTTTCTCTTCTTTTTCTGGTTTCCTAAGATGTAAATTTAAGTTACTGATTAGAGACCTTTCTTTTTTAATATAAACATTTGCAACTATAAATTTCCATATGAGAGCTTCCTTAGTGATAGATTAAATGTTTGGGGATTTTATATTTTCATTTTCCTATATCTTAAGTGTTTTTTAATTTCCCTTGTTATTTTGTCTTTGATTTTCAGTTATTCAGAAGTACACTGTTTAATTTCCACATGCTTATGAATTTCCCAAATTTTCTTTTGTGATTGATTTATAGGTTAATTTCTGTTACTCTTGGAAAACATATCTTAGATGATTTCAGTCACTTGGAATTTATTGTATTTTGTTCTATCGCTTAGTGTATGGTCTTGTCTTGGAGAATTTCCTGTGTGTGCTTGAAAATAATCTATATTATGCTTTTGTTTAGTGTAGTATATAGACTGTAGATAACTTTTTGATCTAGTTTGTGTATAGCTTTGTTTGTTTTCTATTTCCTTGTTGATCTTCAACATAGTTGCTCTATTGGTTCTGAATAATAAGTTTATCTTGCAAAGACTTTGAATGCAAGTTATGATAAATTCTGTTTTAAACTCAAGTGTTAAGACTGCAGGACCATTATAAGGTGACTAAAATTTACATTATGTGAATACTTTTTGTAAATATGTAGTGCCTCTCTATGTGCTTTTCATAGGTCATCTTTGGTTATTTGCATGATCTTTACGTGGTAGCGGTTTATTTTACACTGGAGAAGTTTTAAGAGAGAACCCAAAGATTTAGGTGAAGTGTTTCCTTACAGATCTCTCCAGAAGTTAAATTCTTCTACTGTAATCAGTATGCTGAAGGGACAGTTTTCAACTTTAGTGGATATTTTCCTGTGTTTGTAAAGCTGATACATTTTAAATATCATGGAAATGAATATCTTGCTTTTTTTCCTTGGTAGAACGAAAGGGGTCTTGGTCCGAGAGGAGGAATTCTAGTATTGTTGGAAGAAGATCACTTGAAAGGACAACAAGTGGAGATGATGCTTGTAACTTGACCAGCTTTCGACCTGCTACTCTCACAGTAACAAATTTTTTTAAGCAGGTATTGTTCTGTCATGGAGGAATTCTAGGGGGCTACTTGTACATAAATTTTTCTTGACTCCAGAAAAATCATAATTGTCCATGTAGCACATTGTATATGTAATAATTGATTGTGCTTTCAAGAAGTTAAAAAAGCATTAAGAATAAAAATAAGTATAAGAAAATACCTGTTGTTTTTATAAGAAAAAATGATTAATTTTATACCTGTTGTTTTATCATATTTATTTAAATGTTGATGTTGACTAGTAATGCTTCAAAATCAGTCATCTGCATCTGTATCCTATTACTTAATTTTAATATTTTAACTTTTCTTAAGCATTGATGGTTTCTGAATTTTCTTAGTCAATTAAACTTAGTGGGATTATGTCTGTCCTCACCACCCAAGTTTTTTTTTAACCTGAAATACCACATCCATGGTATACGGAATAGAAGTTTCAGGCTCTCGTAGTTTATTTTTGTGCTAGAATTATTTTTATAGGTGAGTTTATAAGTCTAAACAGTTCTTTATCAAAGATATTTTGTTCTTTGCAAGTATATTTTCTGTACTTCAACTTGTGAGTCAGATCAGTAGTTTTCAAATGCTGGTCATGATCCATTAATGGTAATATAAATTTAGTAAATAACACTCAGCTTAAAAAAATGAAACAAGTTGAATAAAAAATTAATAGCGCATTACACTTCATGAAGTTAAGTATTGCTTCAATAGGCTTTTTCCCCTCTAAGTTTTGTGTGTGTGCATACCTGTCTGTATGTCCTTATGTGATGTATATGCTACTGGATTTTGATGTAAAATGAGTTTTATACTCTGAATTAAGATTAGAAAATTTTGGAAGTCTGTCTAAAGTAACCAGATAACCAGAGCTGTAATAAGAATGGGAGAAAATTTGTGTTTGTGTGACAAACTGTCGACGGGTACCGTGCATATATTTTGGAGCAGATTAAAGGAAAAGGCTAAGTATTGTCTCAAAATTTCTCCTGCTGAGGTGTTACTCTAAATAGGAGGAGAAAATCCTGGCTTAGTGACACCTTGTAACTTGAGAGGGCAAGGTGTTTAGGGCAGGTTGTGTTATGATTTGACAGGTAGTAACCTACTTGACGGAGAAGGCAATGGTACCTCACTCCAGTACTCTTGCCTGGAAAATCCCATGGATGGAGGAGCCTGGTGGGCTGCAGTCGAAGGGGTCGTGAAGAGTCGGACACGACTGAGCGACTTCACTTTGATTTTTCACTTTCATGCATTGGAGAAGGAAATGGCAACCCACTCCAGTGTTCTTGCCTGGAGAACCCCAGGGACGGGGGAGCCTGGTGGGCTGCTGTCTATGGGGTTGCACAGAGTTGGACACGACTGAAGCGACTTAGCAGCAGCAGCAGCAGCAGCACCTACTTGAAGCCCTTTTCGCAGTTATGTATCAGTAGCATTCACAGGCAGCTGCTCTGAGAGACTCAAATGGAGAACAAAGCTGGTGAGAAGTGTCTGAAGTGGTAAGGGTCTTCTTATTGTGGTAAATAGTGCAAGAAAGAGTCAAGAAAACGCCATAGTGTTACTTGGATGAGGTAATAGGCCAAACTTAGCTGTGGAAAGAGGGCAGTAGATGTACTTGTTACTTGTTTACTTGTAGCTATAACATTTGTCTTTTTCCTTTTTCAACTGGTGTACCACTTCTGCCACTATTTCCTCAGTTCCTTTTTGGTTTAGTTCAGCCTACTTTATTATTGAACTACTATTGTAATCTTAAATCAACAAGTCATCCAACCACCCACCCACCTGTTGATTCAACAGATGCTTTTTGAGCATTCACCATGTACTGAGCAGCAATCCACCCACCTACCTACTTATCCAATACATATTTTTTGAGCATTCATCATCTACAGAACCCTATTGAAGACTAGTAACTGGAAACTGGAACAAAGTAATTATAAAAACTTAAAAAATGATGGTTTCTGGATATATGGAGAAATGGAAAGCACTTACACTTAACTTTTGTGCAGTTCTGTAATTTTTAACTTAACATGTATGATTTTATAAGCATTTTTATAAATAGCTTGAATATTGTGTATCAGGCAAGTACAAATTAAGTAAAAAAGCAGACATTACAAGTTTAATAAAGTAGAACTCAAGGTACAAGTTTCTCCTAAATAATACAGAAGGCAACTTTTTTCCTCATTTTGTTTTTTTAATTGATGAATGATTACTGTCCATGATTTGATATAGTTATCCGGAGTGTTTATGTACAGATTTGAAATGTGTCAGGCCAACATGATTAGAAATGCAGAAAGATTTAAAAACAAAAATTAAATCCATGGATTATAAGGATATTTGTTCTATTGTTGACAGGTATAGAAGTTATATGGTGCTTCAGGAGCACATAGCAGTGAACAGGCAGTGTGGAGGAATGAGTGTCAGCCTCGCTTATTCATATGTTTGGAGATTGATAAGAGTCAGTTGATCTAGAACTTCTGCTGGGAAAACTGAAATGATTCAGACTTTTCACATGCTGCTCACTCTTAACATCTAGCAGGCCAGCTGGGTCGTGTTCTTATGGCAGTGACAAGTTCCAGAGAGGAAGCAAGCTTACTTTTGCAAGCATTTTTCAGGTCTCTATAAAATGTTTGTTTACTGGTTAGAACAAGTCACCTGGCCAACTCTAGGGAAGAGAATTATGTCCCATGCAGCAAAAGGCATGGAAACAGGGAGTAAAAAGAATAGAAGCCATTAATATAATTGGTTTAATAAGAAGTAGACAGAAATAACTGAGTCTTGAGATAATCTGAATGTATTCTAAATAAGGGCCATTTAAATTTGAAGATCTGTATTAATTTCTATACTCAAAAGGAGAGAATATACTGTTTCAGTGACTGATAGAACATTTACAATAGTTTAGTCATATATTAGGTCTCTGAAAAAATCTTCATGAAGTCACATTCTTTAACTATAACTCAGTAAATATTAACAAAAATCTCTAACCACTTACAAGGTAAAAATCACTATTTAAAATAATGGGATAAAAGAAGATCAATTCTGTATCCTGCTTAGAATACAATAGTGAACTACTGGGATCTGGCTCAGGTGAACTCACAGTAATAAAGGAGCCTTAAATACATTTATTACCAAATAAGATAAAAAGATATATATGAACTATGCATTAAAAAAATAAGATGTCAAATGCAGGAGGTTTGGATTAATAAAATCTAAAGACTGACTCTTAAATAAAAAAGTCAATCACTACCTATTTTAACTGTAAGAAAAAAAATTATAGCAAATTGGAAATTTTTTGTTAATTAGACCTGGTCTTGTTTTTTGTGTGTGTCTTCCCATTGATTGAGGTCCTTTTAGAGTTTTCTTTTTAGTCATATCAGGATAGTTATGTTTTTTTCTTTTTTTTAGATTTATATATATAAATTTTTAAAATTTTATTTTTACTTTATTTTACTTTACAATACCATATTGGTTTTGCCATACATTGACATGAATCTGCCACGGGTGTATGAGCTCCCAATCCTGAATCCCCCTCCTACCTCCCACCCCATATCCTCTCTGTGGATCATCCCCGTGCACCAGCCCCAAGCATCCTGTATCCTGTATCGAACAAAGGCTGGTGCTTCATTTCTTACATGATAATATACATGTTTCAATGCCATTCTCCCAAAGCATCCCACCCTCTCCTTCTCCCTCAGAGTCCACAAGTCCTTTCTATACATCTGTGTCTCTTTTGCTGTCTCGCATACAGGGTCATCATTACCATCTTTCTAAATTCCATATATATGTGTCAGTATACCTGTCTCTTATACACATCTTTTTGACTATTTTGAGCTCTTGTATTTTCATAAGAAGTTTAGAATCTGCTACTAATTTCTGCACAAAAGCAGCTGGAATTTTGATAGAAATTACATTGATTTAGTAGATCAATTTGGGGAGAGTTTCCCTCGTAGCAATATTAAGTCTTCCAATCCATGAAATGTTTTTCCATTATTAAGTTTTTTTAAATGGTGTTTTGTAGTTTTCAGTGTACAAGTCTTGCCCTTCTGTTGTCAAATGTATGTTCATGTGTTTTTTTGTTTTTTAATGCTATTTTAAATGGAATTATTTTCTTAATTTCATTTTTATAATGTTCATTTCTAGAGGTTGAAATACAACTGGCTTTTTAATATTGATCTTGTACTTTGAAACCTTTTTGAATCTTTTAATTCTTTTTTTTTTCTTCTCTGGATTCTATGCACAAGATCATGTCATCTGCAAATAAAAATTGGTTTACTTTTTCCTTTTCCATTTCAATGCCTTTATTTTTCTTTTGTAATTATCTTGACAAGAGCCTAGTGTATAAGTTTTAAAAAAGTGATTTAGCTTTTCCTTTTCCATTTTAATGTCTTTATTTATTTTTCTTTTCTAACTATCTTGATAAGAACTTAGTGTATAAGTCCTCACCTTATTCCTGACTTAGAGGCAATGCATTCAGTCTTTTCACTATCAAGTGTGATGTTTGCTGTAGATTTTCTATAGATGTAATACAGTATTTTGAGGAAGTTTCTTTCTAGTCCTAACTTTTTGAATGTTTTTATCAGGGAAGGATATTGGATTTTATATTAATAAAATGCTTTCTCTGCTTTTATTGAGATGACTTGTCTGGTTTTTGTCCTGTAGTCTTTTTGTATGGTGTATTGCATCAGTTGATTGGTTTTGGATGTTAAACTAATAAATTTCTGGGAGAAGTCCCACTTGGTCATGATATATGTTAATAATTTTTATAGATGTTTATTTAGAACCTGTTTCCTAATATTTTGTATAGTGATTTTGCTTCTATTAATATGTTCCTGAGGGATATTGGTATATAGTTTTTCTTCCTTGTAACCTCTGATTTTGGTATCAGGATAATACTGGTGTCATAGAAATGAATTGTGAATTCTTATTTCTGTTTTTGGAAGAGTTTGTAAACAGCTGGTGTTAATTTTTCATTGAAAGTTTGAAAGTTTTCAGTGAAGCCATTTATTATGGTTTTTTTAAGTGTAGTTTTTGTTGTTATTTCTTTCTTTTCATTTTCAAATTTAGCCAGTGCTCTGTATTTTGCTTTTAAGAAATTTGGCAATATAAAGTTGCAAAGACAAATGAAAATGCAAGTGGAACAAATTTAAAGACTGTCATTTAGATATATATGTGTGTGTATATATACACACACATATATGTCTTTTCTGTCTATATTCATATTTTTCTTCATCTGCTTCTTACTTGCATTGATTTTTCTATATTTTGGAATGCCCTGTAGTACCTTATAAACATAGATAATGAGCTGTAAATAAATCTATAAAGTTAAAACATAGATAGCAATATTATAGCTTAATACAACTTAAAAGCATAGAAAGAAAATAATTTAGCATATTTATTTTTAAACATAATTGTGTTAATTTAACTTTTCATTCAGACTAAATTGAAGGAAGAGGGGCAGGATTAATTAACAGGCAATATAAATTTATTTTCAGTGTACTATATTTTTTTGATCAAATACTTTTTCCTCTATTTTTAATATTAGGAAGGAGATCGCTTAAGTGATGAAGATCTGTACAAGTTCCTTGCTGATATGAGAAGGCCATCTTCTGTTTTACGGCGACTAAGACCTATTACGGGTATTTAAACATTTTTGTGTAGACATAATGACAGCTATTATCATTAAAAATTGTATTTTTTGTAACAATGTGTTCTTTTTTCTCATATCTGACCATATGTCTTTTGTGCTCAATACCTGTCAGTCTTCTTCATTTTACTGTTCTACTCTCATGTAGTCTAACAGTTTGGATGCAGGATTCAGTACCTTTGATAATTTGAGTACTGAAATGAGAATAATGAATAATATTGTGGCTTAAAATTATTTTCTAGAGGGAAGAAAAATACATGTAATGGTAGATATTCAGAAATAGGTTTATATTGTGATCAGAGCAAAGTATTCCAGAGTAAAACTATTTTGAAGTCTACCAAGTTTGAGCAAATTCCGGGAGATGGTGAAGGACAGGGAAGCCTGGCTTTCTGCGATCCATGGGGTCGCAAAGGGTCAGACATGACTGAGCAAGTGAACAACAACCAAGTTTCGTTTAAACTGGCTCTTCTCCTGTGGCCCAGTGGTAATGCAGGAGACACAGGAAATGTGGGTTTGATCCCTGGGTTGGGAAGACCCCCTGGAGGCGGGCATGGCAACCCACTCCAGTATTCTTGCTTGGAGAATCCCATGGACAGAGCTGGAGGACTATAGTCCCTAGGGTCTCCTAAGAGTTGGACATGACTGAGCATGAGCACAAAAGTTTAAGCTAAATCATTTAAGCTTTGAAATGTTGGCTTGTTTCCCTATAAGATTCCTGTGTTTTTTTTTTTTCTTCTCCTTTGCCTCTTCCTTCCTTTCCATTCATTCATTCATTCAGTAAGCATTTATTATTTTATCTTTTTATATCTGTATTAGTAGTTTGAGATTTGATATGATGAAATAATTTAGAGGTCTGAGGTGGTAGCAGTTTTGGTTTCTTTCCAGGCTTCTTGAAGAAATAGGATTTAAATTCTTCCAAAAATACTTCAGTGTGAGGTTGTTATTTATTATTATTTTTTATTTTATTTAAATTTTTTTATTGGAGTATAATTGCTATACAGTGTTGTGTTAGCTTCTCCTGTACAACAGTGTGAATCAGCTGTGTGTACGTATATCCCTGCCCTTTTGAACCTCCTTTCCCCTGACCACCACTATCACAGAGCACCGGGCTGAGTTCTCTGTGTTGTATAGCAGGGTCCCACTATGTGTTTACACATGGTAGTTTATGTCAGTTCAGTTCTCTCACTTCATTTCACCCTCTCCTTCCCTACTGCCTCTTCCACGTCACATGTCTGTTCTCTATGACTGCATGTCTGTTCCTGCCCTGCAAACAGGCTCATCTATTACCATCTTTCTAGATTCCATACACATGCATTAATACAGGATACTTGTTTTTCTTCTTCCAAGTTACTTCACCCTGTATGACATGTTTACATTGTTTTTATAATGTATTTTTGTATGCAGCTCAGCTGAAGATAGACATTTCTCCTGCACCTGAAAATCCCCATTACTGCCTGACCCCAGAGCTGCTTCAAGTGAAGCTTTACCCTGACAGTAGAGTTAGACCTACTAGAGAAATTTTGGAGTTTCCTGCAAGGGATGTCTATGTTCCAAACACTACTTACAGGTAATGCATTTTAATTTTGGAGAATTCCTGAAGTAAGGTACTGTATGTTCTAATATCAATATACAATGAAAGTCTTGGCAAAATCCTTTGTAGCTTTGCTACTTATTTCATTTCTTACTTCATGATTTTACTAATAGCTGTAATGCATTTAGCTCTTGCTGGGTAATAGGTCTGTTAATTACCTTACATACTTTATCTTATTTAATCCTCATAGCTTGAGGTAAGTATTACCTTCATTTTAGAAGTGAGTAAACTGAGAGATAGAGTTCATACCTGTGTTGGAGCTAGCATTTGAATTGTGGGTTGCTAGGTTAAAACGTTTGAACTTCTAGTTACTGTATTTCCTCAGATGTTCTTATTAGCAGAATCTAACATTACACATGAATTAAATATATGTACCTGTACTATGTTCTAATAATTAATCAACAGCATTTGATATAATTCTATATTATAAGATTCCCTGGAGAAGGAAATGGCAACCCACTCCAGTACTCTTGCCTGGAAAATTCCATGGACTGAGGAGCCTGGTAGGCTACAGTCCATGGAGTTGCAGAGAGTCAGACTTGACTGAGCGACTTCACTTTCACTTTCTGTATTACTCAGAATACGTGACATGAGGTTGTTGGATAGGATTTTAGACTGAACGCTGCATAACTCCAGGGGTACCATTTACATGTTCTCTGTATGAATGAGGCTCCCTTTGTTTGTGAATGCTGAGACCAGGACTTGACATGTCTGTTGTGATATCCAGCAGGGCACCTCAGACACAAGTTTCTGTCTCAACTTCCTCACTTTAGTATATTTCACCACCTGCCCAATTCCTGAGGCAAAATGTTTGGAATCACAATGATTTCTCTTCTTTTGTATTCCTCACATTTACTCTTCCAAGTTTTGTAGGCTCTGCTTCAAAATGAATCCCAAATCTAATGCACCTTACCTCCTCCACCTTTGAAATTCTACTTGTCACCATCCAGATCAGCACTGTCAAACAGAAATATAATGGGAGCCACATTTGTAATTTTCAATTTTATAGTTTCTACACTAAAACAATAAACAAGTGAAATTAATTATAATCATAGCTTATTTAATCCAGTATATCTAAGATAGTATCATTATACCATATAGTAAATATCAAAAATTCTTTTGCTTTTTGCCACTCCTTTATCTTCAAAATCTGGTGTGTATTTTATACTTAAAGCGTATTTCAGTTCAGATGCGCTGCATTTCAAATGGTTGGTAGTCAATAGAACTAGATACTAGAATAATGGATGGCTGCTGATATAGAATTTTGTGTACATTTTTATGTTTGATCTTCTTCTACCCATGCCTCAGTCAGTTCTCAACATTGTAGTCAGAGAGATTTTTAAAAGATATAAATCAGATCATTTGGTCCTGTGTCTTAAAGTCCTCCAATGTCTTCTATTTTAAGCAGAAAAGTAATGAAGACTATAAGACTATATGATCTAGCTCTTGCCTTTCTCTAACTTCATATCCTACTAATCTCTGTCTTGCTCATTTTAGCCTCAATGGCCTTTTTGTTCATCCTTGAATAAACAAAATTCTGCCCAAGATTTTTTTATTTTTTTCTCCTCTTTGCCTGTTGTGTTTTTCTCCAGATTGTCACATGACTTGATTCCTTATTCAGTCATATATCTATCTACTTAAAGGTCATTCTCATCACCCTACCTAAAAGATCCATTGCTTCTCTCCTCCAGCTTCTACCCTTCCTTATATTTATCATTATCTGGCATTACAATATGTATTGAATTGTTATATGAATGTAATTACTGTAAAAGGCAAGGGCTTGTCTATTTGTTTACCACTTTATCTCCAGCATATAGAATAGTGTGTTAGCACGTGGAGAGTACACAGTAATACTTATTAAATGTGTTAAGAAACACAACACTGTATAGTCTTATGAATGGGATTTAGAGTCGCACAGGTATGGGTACGATATCTGACTCCACTGTTTACTGTTTAGTAGCTTAGAACAAGTGACTTAGTTTATTGGCACTTAGTTTTATTTAAATGTGGGGATGATAATACCTGTCTTCTTTTGTGAGGGTATAGAGCACAAACTATTACATGTGATTAACATTTAATGTGAGTAAAACTCCTGGAATATAAGGTAAATGATATATATACTGCTTTTAAAAGAAAAAAGAAACAGGTGATCCAAATATTCTTCTATAAGTTTTCAGTTCAGTTCAGTTCAGTTGCTCAGTCGTGTCTGACTCTTTGTGACCCTGTGGACTGCAGCACACCAGGCCTCCCTGTCCATCGCCAACTCCTGGAGTTTACTCAAACTCATGTCCGTTGAGTCAGTGATGCCATCCAACCATTTCATCCTCTGTCGTTCCCTTCTCCTCCTGCCTTCAATCTTTCCCAACATCAGGGTTTTTTCAAATGAGTCAGTTCGTCACATCAGGTGGCCAAAGTATTGGAGTTTCAGCTTCAGCATCAGTCCTTCCAGTGAATAGTCAGGACTGATTTCATTTAGGATTGACTGGTTGGATCTCCTTGCAGGGTGACAATATACAGCCTTGACATACTCCTTTTCCTATTTGGAACCAGTCTGTTGTTCCGTGTCCATTTCTAACTGTTGCTTCCTGACCTGCATACAGATTTCTCAAGATGCAGGTTAGGTGGTCTGGTATTCCCATCTCTTTCAGAATTTTCCACAGTTTATTGTGATCCACACAGTTAAAGGCTTTGGCATAGTCAATAAAGCAGAAATAGATGTTTTTCTGGAACTCTCTTGCTTTTCCCATGATCCAGCGGATGTTGGCAATTTGATCTCTGGTTCCCCTGCCTTTTCTAAAGCCAGCTTGAACATCAGGGAGTTCACCGTTCACGTATTGCTGAAGCCTGGCTTGGAGAATTTTGAGCATTACTTTACTAGCATGTGAGATGAGTGCAATTGTGCGGTAGTTGGAGCATTCTTTGGCATTGCCTTTCTTTGGAATTGGAATGAAAACTGACCTTTTCCAGTCCTGTGGCCACTGCTGAGTTTTCCAAATTTGCTGGCAGATTGAGTGCAGCACTTTCACAGCATCATCTTTCAGGATTTGAAACAGCTCAACTGGAATTCCATCACCTCCACTAGCTTTGTTCGTAGTGATGCTTTCTAAGGCCCACTTGACTTCACATTCCAAGATGTCTGGCTCTAGATTAGTGATCACATCATCATGATTATCTGGGTCGTGAAGATCTTTTTTGTACAGTTCTTCTGTGTATTCTTGCCACCTCTTCTTAATATCTTCTGCTTCTGTTAGGTCCATACCATTTCTGTCCTTTATCGAGCCCATCCTTGCATGAAATGTTCCCTTGGTATCTCTAATTTTCTTGAAGAGATCTCTAGTCTTTCCCATTCTGTTCTTTTCCTCTATTTCTTTGCATTGATTGCTGAAGAAGGCTTTCTTATCTCTTCTTGCTATTCTTTGGAACTCTGCATTCAGATGCTTGTATCTTTATTTTTCTCCTTTGCTTTTCACCTCTCTTCTTTTCATAGCTATTTATAAGGCCTCCCCAAACAGCCATTTTGCTTTTTTGCATTTCTTTTCCATGGGGATGGTCTTCTTCCCAGGTGGCGCTAGTGGTTAAGAACCTGCTTGCCAAGGCAGGAGACATGGGTTCAATCCCTGGGTCAGGGAGATCCTCTGGAGAAGGGAATGGCAACCCTGGATAGAGGAGCCTGGCGGGCCACAGTTCCTGGGGTTGAAAGAATTGGACATGGCTGAATAGTGACTTTATGGTCTGTCAATTTTTGCCCCTTCTTTTGTTGTTTTACTCCTTGTTTTTAAATAACATGTTCATGCCACTATTTCTTGTTCTCTTTCAATTTAAAATACCTACTGATTGCTATAGAAGGTGAAGATTTAACTCTGATATCCTCTTCCTTAAAAAAATACATACACTTGCATAAACCTTGAAAAAAAATACTTGTCATCTCTATATTTCCTCTCTTGTACCTTCCTTAGTCCCTTTGCAACTAAATTATAAGTTAGTATGGCAGGGGAAGTTTTCAAGGCTCACTTGGCTTACTGTAGAGTTGTTGTCTTGGAGCCTGTCGGCACCATTTTCCTAGAAATTGTTTGCATTTGTTTTGCAATGGAGTTCTTATTTCCGATGTATTTTTTGTTCTTGGTTTACTCATTATACTGAGAGCCTTCAGTATCTCCCTGGATTAAGGTGTTGGAAAGTACCTGGCACATATTAAATGCTCGATAAAAGTTAGTCATTAGTGTTAGGCTTAGTTGCTTAAAGATAAACAGAGCCTTAAATCTTTTGGGTTGTAGGTTATTGCTTTGTCAAATAAACGTAATCATGTTGTTAGATGTATGATTGTCCTTGGGATTACACATATGAATTTAGAAAAATAATTTTTATGTTTGAGATGAAATCCTTGATTTTATATTTCTAAAATGTCATCGAAACCTCATTTTATAAAGGCTTACTAGGGAGATTGTTAATCTTATTTTCATGACCTTGAACTGCACATTTCACACCAGTTGAGTAATTTTGCCCTGTTTGATTTGCCATGAAAACACTTTGGACTTTGATAAAAGGGCCAACATTTGGTTACTTTCTTTTCCATTTTCAGAACTGTGTTGGATGATCACTTAGTAGTAAATACATAAGCACAGTGCTTGTTGTTCTTATGGGAAAAAAAAGACATTTGATTATTCTAACAGAATGTGAAATATGTAACAATATATTTGGAACAGGCTTTATAAGGAAGTAATTAGATACACAATACTGATTCATGAATGCATTTTTGATTAATGAATAAGTTAATCGATTACCATGAGTTATGCTATTAGGAAGAAGAAGTACAAGCATGAAAACATGCTGATACTAGATTGACAGTGTGTAAATAGATTGTACTACAGTAAGTAACCCTGACACAAGAAATGTATATACTTGTTCTCAGTAAAATTTATACTAGTTCAGTGTAATCTCTTGGTATAGACATTTTGTAGTAATTCACTAAAAGCAAGTAAATAAACTCTCTTTGGTGCTCTTGGGATTTTTGCTGCTGTTTTTCACTATTTCAGTTTTATAATTTGCCAGATTTATTTTTCTGTCTTTAATTGCTAAGTGCCAGTTGAAGGGGTGCAGACAGTGATGCTACAAGGTTTCAGAGAAAAGCCTCCATTTACTAGGATATTTGTGGAAGAAGTGAGATTATCTTTGCTCTGTTGTGGTTCAGTTGTGTAGTCATGTCTGATTCTTTGTGGCTCCATGGACTGCAACACACCAGGCTTCCGTGTGCTCCAGTATCTCCTAGAGTTTGCTCAGGTTCATGTCTGTTGGGTTGGTGATGCTGTCTAACCACCTCTTTCTCTGCTGTTCTCTTCTTTTGCCTTCAGTCTTTCTCAGCAGCGGGGTCTTTTCCAAATGAGTTGTTTCCTTGCATTAGGTGGCCAAAGTATTGGAGCTTCATCTTCAGCATGAGTCCTTCCAATGAATATTCAGGATTGATTTCCTTTAGGATTGATTGGTTTGATCTTGCAGTCCAAGGGACTCTCGAGAGTCTTCTCCAGCACTGAATTTAGAAGCGTCACAGGAGGCAGTGACCAAAACCATCCCAAAGAAAAAGAAATGCAAGAATGCAAAGACAACAAGAAAAGATTGTCTGAGGAGGCTTTACAAATAGCTGAGGAATGAAGAGAAGCAAAAGGCAAGGGAGAAAGAGAAAGATATTAGAATCTTATTAGGATTTTATCTTAAATCTAAGAATCTTACCTTAAAATTGCACATGAATTCTGTTTTCGACTTCATAAATTCACTTCATATAAAAATAGTTATTTCCTCCCTAAAACAAAAAAGTGATATTCCTGGGAGCTGTGTCATGTTAATCCCATGGCCTTGCATTTGCCATTTAGCTGTGCCGTCATAAGAATGTGTACCCCAATTAGAGGCGCATAAGCTTACAAAGCAAGACCCAAATCTCTTCCAGGTATTCAGGGTTTCTAAAACCTGACCCCAAAATACTTGTTTAACCATTTCCTGCCCAACACAAACCCTCGGCTCTAACCAAAATTATTTATTTCGAAATCCCACTGTATACTTTCCTAATGCCATTTCATTTTTCTAGAATGCCTCCCTAAATCTTTCTGCTTGGTAAGGTCCTATATATACTTCAAGGTAGCACAGGAAGACTGTACCACTTATATTATGACATGAGAGCTGTGTAATTAATTTTTCTTAAACTAGGTTATCATATGATGATAGATCTCCCTTTAGAACTGGAGTTCTTAGTACCCTTTGCCAGTCTTGTGAATCCTCTGGAAGTATGGTAGTGCCATTAAGGTATATAAAGAAATAAGGAGAATGTGAAAAAGTAAAAGGGAGGACCAGCAGAGGCAGTAAGGTTTTGATGGATTTGTTATTTAATAAGTTGAGTTTGAAGAGGCTATAGGATATCAAAAAGAGAAATGGCAGGTGGCAGTGGAAGAAGGGGAAGAAGGTTAACTGGAGAGAGAGAGATACCTAGACTTGGGAAATGTATTCATGGAAAATAAATGAATCCATGAGAGTAGATAGAATTTCTGAGGTCCGACTAGAAGAGATGTTTGAATGTTGTATGTGGGTCCACAGTGCTAAATACTAGGAAGAAATAGGGCATTAAAGATGGACTCAGGGACTTGCCTGTCAGTCCAGTGGTTAAGACGCTGCATTTCTACTGCAGAGGAAGTGCAGAATCTGCATGCTGCGCTGGCTCAGCCAGAAACAAAAGCAAACATGGGGAGCAGTAGTACTGTGGAAGCAAACTAACTGAAGGTCAAGTTTGAGAAGAGAATATTGTTATTAGTAAATAGTAAAGAAATCAAAGGGAATGTGGACTGAGAGGTCACTGGATTTGACCGTTGTGTTAGTGGTGCAATTAGAACCCTTTTGGGAAATTAGTGAGGACCAAGGACATAATTTTGTGAAGCATGAAGAAAAAAATCCTTTCTCTAACATAATTCTCTCTTAATCTGAGCTTTATATGCAGGAAAAAACTCAGTATTCCTGAAAAAACAAAATGCAGCACATTGTGTGAAAATTTTAAAAAATTGGAAAACAGAGAAAAAATTGTTATATTAAATAACATTATTTTGCATTTGAAAGCTTCCTACTTTTTGGGGGGAAAAAGGGCCATTTTGGCACTCTTGCTTTCAAGGGTCAATTTTGACAGCTTGAATGTGGTTCTGAAAATGAAAATAAATTCCTGCCTTTATTCCTTTGTATGTTTTGGAACAAAATATTTGTGTAGGATCCACATAGATCATAAATATTTGAATGTGTCATATACTAAAAATATATATTGAACAATTTAAAATACCTAATGGTGAATATTTATTGATTATTGTGAGTCACTACATAACTTGGACACAACTGTGGAAAATTTTTAAAGAGATGGGAATATCAGATCACCTTACCTGCTCCTGAGAAACCTGTATTAAATCAAGAAGCAACAGTTAGAACCGGACATGGAACAATAGACTGGTTCAGAATGGGAAAGGCGTACGTCAAGGCTGTATATTGTCATCCTGCTTATTTAACTTATATGTAGAGTACATCATGCAAAATGCCGGCCAGGATGAAGCACAAGGTGGACTCAAGATTGCTGGGAGAAAATATCAATAACATCAGATATGTAGATGATACCACCCTTATGGCAGAAAGTGGAGAGGAATTGAAGAGCCTCTTGATGAAGGTGAAAGAGGAGAGTGAAAAAGCTGGATTAAAACTCAACATTCAAAAAACGAAGATCATGACAGCCAGTCTCATCGCTTTATGGCAAATAGCCAGTCTCATCACTTTATGGCAAATAGGTTGGGAAACAATGGAAACAGTGAAAGACTATTTTCTTGGGCTCCAAAATCACAGCAGATGGTGATTGCAGCCATGAAATTGAAAGACCGTTGCTCCTTGGCAGAAAAGCTATGTCGGCATATTAAAAAGCAGGGACATTACTTTGTCAACAAAGGTCTGTCCTGTCAAAGTTATGTTTTTTCCAGTAGTCATGTATGCATAAGAGATTTGGACCATAAAGAAGACTGAATGCCGAAGAACTGATGCTTTTGAACTGTGGTGTTGGTGAAGACTCTTGAGAGTCCCTTGGACAGCAAGGAGATCCAACCAGTCCATCCTAAGGGAAATCAGTCCTGAATGTTCATTGGAAGGACTAATGCTGATGTTGAAGCTTCAGTCCTTTTGCCACCTAATGGGAAGAGCCCACTCATTAGAAAAGACCCTGATGATGGGAAAAATTGAAGGCAGGAGGAAAAGGGGACGACAGAGGATGAGATGGTTGGATGCATCACTGCCTCAATGGCCATGACATTGAGCAAGCTCCGGATGATGGTGAAGGACAGGAAACCCTGGCATGCTGCAGTCCATGGGGTTGCAAAGAGTTGGACATGACTGGGTGACTGAGTGACAATGATGACAGACTTTGGCACTATCCTTTTTTTAAAAAAATTAGTCTTTAAAAATTGAATTTAATTCAAGATTTTATTTCTTTTTGATGATTTCTTTAGAAACTTAAAAAAAATAAATACAAAAGATATTATGGCCAGAATATCCTCTAATAATCTTTGAGTATTTAGAATTTAAATTAAATTAGAAATAACATAATCATACTCCTATTAGATGTCAATAAAAAACTACAAGAATGTAAATGTCTGTAATGTAGAGGACTGAGTCTTTAATGAATTTGGAAATGTTAATATTCCTCAGACTGTTTGTTTAATCATTCAGTAACTTTTTATGATTCTTAATTCTCTTTGAAAACCTCCAAATTAGTGTTAGACTCACACTGTGTCCAAGGGAAACAAATTATTAAACTTTAATTTGATGCCACAAACACATTCTTTCTTACTGTATTTTGACAAGATCACCTTAAAATTATTTGTTTTTTACAACATTAGGAGTTAAAATATATGTAGAGTCCAGACAGTGCAATGTGGGAGACCCTGGTTTGATTTCTGAGTTGGGAAGATCTGCTGGAGAAGGGATACCCACTCCAGTATTCTTGGGCTTCCCTGGTGGCTCAGCTGGTAAAGGACCCACCCGCGGTAAGGGAGGCCTGGGTTCCATCCCTGGGTTGGGAAGATACCTTGGAGAAGGGAACGGCTACCCTCTGTAGAATTCTGGCCTGGAGTATTCCATGGACTGTGTAGTCCATGGGATCGTGCAGAGTGGGACATGACTGAGCGACTTTCACTTTCAGGAGTTAAAATATGTATAGAGTCCAGACAAGTTAACAAATAAGGTACAGTGACACTTGATATTTAAAGTCAGTATGACTTAGCAGTTATGATCTATTATATTTAACAGTGTGAGCCTATTTCAATATAGTATTTCATCCTGCTTCATTTGGCCTCATAAATAAAGCATACCAAACATTTACTCCAAATTATTTTGTTGCAAAATTAGTATCAATTTTAAAATCCATGTTACTGATTTTCACATGTACTGTCAACTTAATTTTAGTTTTGAAATTAATATTGCATCATTTAAGAATTGTGCAATTATTGTTTATATTTATTCAAGTTTAGAATTTTAGCAAGAAAAGTATTTTTTTAACTGAGGAAGTTGTGCAGTTAGCTAACAT
>SJYT01016529.1:362060-409884 GCA_006410635.1 Cephalophus harveyi | reverse complement strand
TTGTGCAGTTAGCTAACATGATGACTAAACATAAAATTTTTTTTATGTTGTTTATTTAGAATGGTTATTTGAAATTTCATCCATTGGTTAAAATTTAGAATCAAATTCTAAAATTTGACTCACCATATCACAAAATATATGAATAAATGATTGTCATAAAATTTTGATTGAGAACAGTAAATAGTGTTCTTTGATGTGATGATGTGTTTAATATTAAGTTGGTAGTGGCTTTAATATAAAGAATTTATTTCTAAGCCTTCTATTAGAGGTTTAATACTGGATTTCTAAGCCATTGTAATATGGGATGAGTTTACTGTTGAATTTATTGGCTTTTACATTTGCCTCAGTTCATTCAGAATTTTCTGAATCTGATGGATGTATCAGCATTTTGGTTGCTTTGATGGAGTACAGCCTTCCATCTTGAGACTTCCAGCATATTCCTCCTTTCCTCTCTGGCTTAGCTTTTGCTCTTGGCTTGTTGTATTTACCATTTAGGTTGTTTTCCCCACATACATCATGGCACCACCAGCCTCCTAAAAAGGATAGATACACAGTTTAATAGATACAGACGCATAGTTGCTGTTATTATATTTACCTGGTGAGTGCATCTTCAGTTTTATGCATAGTTTCCAATTTTAAATGATTTATATGTCTCATACATCTGATCAAAAATAAAATATCTGAGAAAGGTTAGAGGTGAAATGCATAATTGAACTAGAATCAAATTATCACATATGTTATGAGACATTTACGTATAGAGAAAATGTTTATTTGGATGCGTATTTTAAAGAGTTGACATTGAAAGATATTAGCTATTACTCTGGAAAGATACTTTGAAGATATGAAAATAAAGTTTTGATATTAGGAAGAGGATACCTGAATTACTTTCTGGACAGCTGAAATGTCCTTTTGCTTTGTGATCCCAAGTAGAAAACATCAAGTCTTTGTGTTCCGGAAATGCCTTGGGGCCATTGCCAGAAATCTCAGCTAGATGTAGTGTATAGTTGGTTTCATGATCTCCCAAGTGAAAAGAGTATTCAGTATAATACTTGTCTTCCCAGTCTTCTAGCTCAATTCGTAAGATATAATTAGATTGCTTTACTATGGAGTATATCTTTTCTAAACCCAACCAAAATTCTCCTGGAAAAAAAAAAGTTGCAGAAATCTGTGGATTGTTTACTGTAGTTGAGGCAGTGACCATTTATTTTGAGAGTTTTTATTTTTTCGCTGTAAGTAGCTTAACTGTTTTCATCTTGAATCCTTTATTTTAGAGTTTCTTAAAATATTTGTTTTAAAAACAGTTTTATTGAAGATAGTTATATTACAACAACTGTGAAAATATTAATGGGCCTACCTTGAGTCTGATTATCCTTTCTAAACTGGACATTATCAGGCATATTTCACAGGTGAAACCTGTTAGACTATTATAGGTATTTATAGGGTTGGTCATTGGTAAAATGTTATCTAACTTTTGGGTCCTTATGTATACTGGCTTTATAATCAGCTGGTTTTTTTTTAATACCCATATACTATGAAGAGATTTGTTAAGTTTTTCTAGAGACTTGGATAATAATATTATTTTCCTCTTATACAGTCTTGGCCTTTGATATTTTCTTGGTATATATGTTTTCCTCATAGAAAAAGAAGGAAATAAATTTAAAAAATTTTTAATAAAAATCATTATTCTTAATAACTTTTGACAGTTGACAGCTTCTTTGTACCTTCCAACTTCCAAATAGTTGATATCTAAAATGTTAATAAGAAAGCAGAGTGACCACTGATAAGGATGGTTTTCTTTGTAGCTCATTCATAGCATTTACTACTTATTTGAAACATATAGTACTTTTAAATCAAAATTATCTTTTAAAATCATAATTATGATAATCAGAAGCCATCCAATTAAATTGTACTAAGTATATACATAGAACAGACATGTAATTATGGAAAGTATAATTCAAAAAAAGACAATTGTAATAAGTTCAGTACTTACAAATGTGTAACTATTTGCTAATAATTTCTAAGAAGGCTGGGACTGTACCTCATTCATTGTATTTCTAATGCCAAATCCACAATGGGCTTTATTAATAGATTTTTAATAAATATGTTTTCGTTAACAAGTGAATTACTGTATGAAGTCATCTTACCATCAAGTCTCCCAAAACCATACTTGTAGTTTTCCCAGGTTTCATTGAAGTTTTGTGATCCATCTATTCGATGTTGAATTAATGTCCATGAACTACCTGAATATAATGAACAAATTGTCTTTTCAGTAGACTGATGCTGATAGTTGTAACAAAATACTGTTTTTTTGTTTGTTTTTTATTGGTGGCTGTATAAGGTAGTTATTAACATTGTTATGGTAATATTTTATTATTTATTGTGGGCCCAAGAAGTTAAATGAAGGGCAATTTTCCATCTAAGAAAATTTATTTGTCTTAATAAACTTATTGACAGCAGTCATTTTAGATTATTTTTTAGGTAAAAGGATGGAGAACATTGAATGAATGCATAAGTAAATACATAAATAAGACAAATGTATGTACTAGATCTAGTACAAATATATGTACTAGGTACAGATATACAGATATATATATCTGTACTAGATACAGATATATATCTGACAGAGCGACTTCACTTTCACTTTTCACTTTCATGCATTGGAGAAGGAAATGGCAACCCACCCCAGTATTCTTGCCTGGAGAATCCCAGGGACAGAGGAGCCTGGTGGGCTGCCGCCTATGGAAACGCACAGAGACTAACACGACTGAAGCGAGTTAGCAGCAGCAGCAGCAGCAGTCTTACTAATAGGTAGTGAGTAACCTTAGCTTACTTACTGTTGTGTATTTGTCTTAGGCTGGTTTTACCTGATTTAGCATCACAGTAGACATTAAAAACTTGAGAGTTGCTAGGTCTAATGGAGTAGATGCCACTTGTATGTTTGCCTTGGTTATAAATGATGGTACAATCAGCAGGAATGTCTAGAATCAACAAAATGTTATTACATAAGATGCATTAGTAAAGAATGATATCTTTAGAGCTTAAGATTTTAGTTGAAATTCTATGAAATTGTGACTGTCGTCTTTAGCCTTTTTTAGTGATGTGTTATTGAAAAACTATTTTATGCTAAAACATTTTTATTAGATGGCATGTTATATGAAGACTATCAAATAGTTGTTACCAAACTGATTTCTTTTTGAGAAAGCGACAAAATGAGAATTTTAAGTGCCCTTTCCCCTAGACCTAGAAAAAACATAAATAAAATTCCACATATGAGATATTAGTATAGTGCTTGGTGCATACTAGGTTGTCAACAGATTAATGTGGAAAGAGTGAACATATATAGAAGAAACTAACAAAGACCTTTTTTACTCTATGAATTGCATTAAAAATAAATGTGTTTTGAAAATATATCATTTTGTTGAAGCTTGGTTGAGGATGAAGACTTTGTCTCCCCATCTTTTTGCTTTTTGTATGGAAAGTAGAAACCTTGAAGAGAATGCCATAATCTTTCCATGCATATTCAACAATTGTTAACATTTTACCTTATTGCTTTATAAACAAATATGTACAAATATGAATTTTATTGTGCTATTTGAAAGTCATTTGCAAACATCATGACCCTTAATCCCTTAGATACTTTGGCATGTATCTCTTAAACGCTCTTAAACATGAGATTATTCTCTTATATAACAGTAATATCATTTTCCATCTAAGAAAATTAATGGTTATTATCTAATAGCAAGTCTATATTCATATTTCTCTGATTGTCTTAAGAATGTTTTATTGGGTTTAAAAAAATCACTAAGATCCAGTTTAGGTTGACACATATTTGTTGAATGTATCTCTTTACTCTCTTTTAGTCTAGAACAGGCGCTGAGAATAGGGATTTTTGATGGAAATGTCAAAAATAGAAGAAAAATTTGATAGTAATAGCTTCAAGACAGAGACGCAGCAAATTATCTTACCGTTATGTTCTACATTTTTTGTTTCATTCAAGTGAAAAGAGGGAGTAGTTCTTGGTGCTCTTGGTTTAGAAGAAAGAGAATTTTCTGTGGATTCTTTAATACCAGTTCTTCTCAACTGATAAAAGAATACAAATCTACTTTTAAAAATTTGAATATTTAATTAGGGGAAATCTGATTTCATAATATGTTATTGTTTTCAATGGTAAGAGGGATAAATAATGCTATACATATTATACAGACTTCCTGTTCTCAAAATATTTAATCAGGCACATTATTTAATGAGTTTAAAAAATAGAGAAAGATACCAAGGCAAAAAACAGAAATTGATCAAAAAACAGCAAGACCAAAGGCAGAGACTTTGGTTAAAGTATTTTAATATGTTCTATTTATTTATATGAATGTAATATATATTCTGTTCAGTGACAGAGGCAGATTTCAAATTTCATAATTCTCAGTTGTAGGTCTTAAGATATAATAGTAGTAGTTTGAACAAGGTTGCTTTCTTGATAGTTTTTGACATGTAAATGTATTTGTAGAGGTAGCAAATTGGCAGGTTTATTTGTTTGCTTTTCATATATTCAGTATTTCATTGTTGTGCTGGGTTTGCAATTTATTGACTGATAGTTTGTGTTATTGATGACTTGAAAAAAGCAGAGTATATAATATCTTGTGTTAATAGTGTTAGTTTTTTGATGTCAGAATAAATGGCATTTCTTAGGATATAATTCACTAGGCTGTCTTGTAAAGTTCACTTATTGTATGTTTGTCTTTTCTACTAAGTGACTGTGGTCTTAGAGTAGCTTAACTTGAGAGTTTGGTTTGTAAATTTAAATTTGAGTAAGTTGTGTTAGATGATCTGAGGCTTCTTCCAACTTAGAAATTTATTGTTTTAAATTCTTCATACATTTTATTACTAGACAAGATGTATACTATTTTATAATAGTGACATTTTGCTTTTGTAAGTAGGTTCATTTACTCATATTAAAATATGTAGGAAAAAAGAGAAGAATAACATACAGTAAGAAGGAAAATATGGAAATTAAAACTAGTTGGAAAAAACCCCTTTTTGGACAATTAGCAAAAATACCCTACTAAATAATGATTGATAAATTAGCAAAAGTAAGTTACTAAAATTATGAGTCATAAAATTACTAAAACATAAAGATGTGTATAAGAGACAGGTATAATATACAAAGACAAGATGTATACTATTTTATAATAGTGACATTTTGCTTTTGTAAGTAGGTTCATTTACTCATATTAAAATATGTAGGAAAAAAGAGAAGAATAACATACAGTAAGAAGGAAAATATGGAAATTAAAACTAGTTGGAAAAAACCCCTTTTTGGACAATTAGCAAAAATACCCTACTAAATAATGATTGATAAATTAGCAAAAGTAAGTTACTAAAATTATGAGTCATAAAATTACTAAAACATAATGTGTTTTGTGGAAATTATAATATTTGTTTTATAGTCCTTGGCATCTATTTTTTTAACCAGTTTCTTCAAGTCTGTATTATTTTTGAAATTCTTGAATGGCTGTTTAATAGTATTATTACTAATTAATATTTTTGATCTATGGTAGTATATATATATTGGAATGCTTAGATTTTGGCATGGCGTTATTCCAAACAGGTATCTCCCTTCCTCACCTAGCCAGTTATTTATATTGTAGATTAAATTATACTGTTGGGTATTAAACTTTAATTATTAGGCATGTAGCTTCTAATAATTATAATCACAGCAAGTTTTTATTGACTTGTTTGTACTAAATGTGACATTACCTTTATTAACTCAGCATGTATTGATTAAGTGTTTACTATGTATGAGACAAATACTCCCTGGTGGCTCAGAGGTTAAAGCGTCTGCCTCCAGTGCGGGAGACCCGGGTTCGATCCCTGGGACGGGAAGATCCCCTGGAGAAGGAAATGGCAATCCACTCCAGTATTCTTGCCTGGAGAATCCCATGGACGGAGAAGCCTAGTAGGTTACAGTCCATGGGGTCGCAAAGAGTCGGACACGACTGAGCGACTTCACCTTCACCTTCATGTATCAGACAGTGTTCTATATTTTGGGGTCTACAGCAATTTAAAAAAAATGAGAAACTTCTCTACATATGGATCTTACATTCTAGTGCAGGGACAGACAGAATAAATAACTAAATATATATATTATATTAAATAAAGGTAATGTGTTAAGAGAAAACAGAGTGATGAAAGAGGTAGCAGGTTTCAGGCTTGGGTGTAGGGGATTGTAACTTCTGATTAAATTATCTGGGAAGGATTCTTTGAGAATTTTGTATTTGAGAAAGACCTACAGGGAATAAGAATGGGCCATGCTAATACCAAGATGAAGAGCATTCCAGACAGAGAGCAACATAGGCAAAGGCCCTGAGTGAGGTAGCAACTTGTTTGATGTGTTTGAGTAGCAGTAAAAAGGCTAGTATCACTATAGTAGAGGAAATGAAGTCAGTGAGATGATTCAGAATCATCCGAGTCTTTTTGGGCCACTGTGAGTGAGATGAGAAGCCACTGTGGGATTTCAAAGAGAGACATAGTGTCATTTAAATTTTAAAGGAATCTCTTTGGCTGCTATGTTGAGGCTATACTTTGCATGAATTCTTTCTTTTCTCTCACAGCCATCCTATAAGACAGGTTCTCTTATTGTCTACCTAGAGTACGTGAGGAAACAGAGGGAGGAAACAGAGAGGGGTTAAATAATTTATTCAAGGTCACACAAAAGTTTTAGAACCAGGATTCAAACCCAGGTAGTTTACTAGCTTCAGAGCCTGCAAACTTAACAGTCATGCTGATGTGATCCTTTTATTCATTATCCAGCTATAACTATTGTAAATAATTTTAGGGTCCGTATTTTCATAAACCTTATTTTTGTGTAAAAGATTGGGCATACTATTAAGATATTGACTTACCTGATTTTCTATTTCTTTTATTTGACTTTGCTGTTGGTTTAATTGTCTGTATTGTTCTTCCACAATCTGAAGAAGGTCTTTAATGCTGTTATCTTGCTGTTCTACCAAAGTCTGGATATAGATTGCAGATTGGTTAGAGATTTCTTTCTTTCCCGTTAAACTAGACTTTTTAATTTCCTAGAGCACTGTCACAGTCTAATTATTTAAACTAATAGTATATTAGAAAAATGAATACTGGCAAACCTTTTCCCCTTGCATGTTTCTTTCACATAGTACATAGTTCTGTTTTTGTTTTTTATTTAAACTGTACCATCTCTAAAATCTGATTTCCTGAACTTTAAACTACTTCAATTACATGGGGGGAAAAAAAAACAACCCAGCATTTTAGTGTTTTCCATTTACTGTATTACTTTTATACATTTTAAAGATAAAATAGTTACACAAGTTATATTCCTTTAGCTTTTTACTTGCCTCCAGTAATTCACAATATTGTAATAGTTTAGGGTTCTAAATTTCATTGCTTAACTGACTTGTAATTTTCATCTGATATTCACAGTTCAGTTATTTTCATAAATAATGTTAGGGAAACAAAAACCAGCTTGAAATTATCATTGGAAAATTTATTTCCTGGAGGCTTTTGTTTTTAAATGAGAAAAATATAGTGTTTCAGCAGTTCAACTAAGTATTTCAAGTAGCATGTCTTAAAGTATTTTTTTGAAAAGATCCACATTGAAAGCTTAATCATGCTTTTTAGTTTCTACTTACTTTAAGTGAAGTTACTTCCAGGTGTTCCTGAATTTGAGGTTGATTTTTAATTAAATTGGTTAATTGGTCCTCCAGGTATCTCACTTTCTGTTGCAGTAGAATTTTCTCTTCAAGGAGACTTTCAAGTTTTGAGTCGAGTTCAAGTGACATGTTCTTTACTTCTTCATTTTTGACTTGCAGTTTGGATGTCGCTCTTCTAAGTTCCTTTTCTTCTTCTTTGATTTCATTGGTTTGCAGTGATAAGTCATAAAAGGACTGATCAAATATGTTGAGTTTTTGAAATATGTCATTAATTTGGCCCTTAGTCTTATGAACAAAGTCTTTAAGACCATGTCCTAACTGAAGTAGGCCATTGGCTAAGATTTTTACATCATCTAACATAGCAAATCTTGATTTTGGCTCTGGAGATATAGAATCAAGTGATGTATGGTCTTGGTCAGTTCTGGAAGAAATAACTAGAGGAGCAATAAAAAGAAAGAGCTTGATAGTGTACATTTTTATCCTAATTATTCACTTTCAAGCGATTTGGAATTTGTTTTTTTCCTGGGAGCATACCAAGACTTCTGAACTCTCTATATAACACTATTTGCCACAGACACAGTAAGGTTGGCAGGTCAATATAGTTAATCATTAAGCTGTGTAAACTTGTATGAATGTAACCTTCCAGACTGAGTTAGATCAATGCTAAATGAAATCAAAGAAATGAGCAACAACCTTAATTGATTATTTAAAATGGTTATTGTATTTAATTTTGCTGTATTGTAAACTGCATTTTTAGTGTTAGGAGATCTACCTGTTTTTAGAAGCTCATTTTAATTTGTCATGATTTTAAAAGAGATTTACAAGTAAATATCAAACTCTTTTGACAGATAAATTCATCATTAAAGCTGAGGAAAAATTAATGAATCAAGTATGCATTTCCTAAATTGTATTTTAGTTTTTTTTGAAACAGTGATGGTCCCCAAAAATGTGTTCTCTGTGAAGCCTTCCTCCACATCTGCAGGTGATGTTAATGCTGTGTTCCTATGCTACTCTATATGAGCTGCTGCTGCTGCTGCTGCTAAGTCGCTTCAGTTGTGTCCGACTCTGTGCGACCCCATAGATGGCAGCCCACCGGGCTCCCCCATCCCTGGGATTCTCCAGGCAAGAATACTGGAGTGGGTTGCCATTTCCTTCTCCAATGCATGAAAGCGAAAAGTGAAAGCGAAGTCGCTCAGTCGTGTCCGACTCCTAGCGACCCCATGGACTGCAGCCTACCAGGCTCCTCCATCCATGGGATTTTCCAGGCAAGAGTACTGGGGTGGGGTGCCATTGCCTTCCCCGCTATATGAGCTAATGTATGATTATTTATTCCTTATTATTTGTCACTATAATTATTTGTATATTTTTTTCTTCAGATGATCTATCTAAACCATGTTTGTATATAATCACAAAATCCCATATCTAAAAGGTATTTCATCCTTTTTCTCTGTTATATTCTATGTCTCTGTATTTCTAGCCTCTTTCCCCTGTACCCACTGGAAGACCAATAGATTATGTGGTTCCAGTGTCAGGAATTATTTGCCCATTATAAATTTTTCTGTAGTTTGTGAACTTGGGAACAATAGTCATGATCTAAATTTAACAAAACCTTTCTTTTGATCATTTAGCATTAAGGGCTTTTGGATAGAATAGTTACAGTAGATGTAGTAACCCATCGTGGTTAAGAGTTTCATTCTGGAGAGAGACTAGTTGAATTGGAATCCTAACTCTGCTGTTCTTCACTTCTGTGAAATTACTTAGCTTTTCTGTACCCCTTTTTTCTTGTCTATCAATTGAAGATAATATATACTTTATACCGTTTAAAAATTTATATTTTAAAGCACTTAGAGCAATACCTAGTGTTTAGTGAATACAACATGGTATTATGTGCTAGCTATTCTTTTGTAATTAGAAAGTCAATGCATTTATGTAGTAGTACAGTAATATTAGATAAATATCATCTAATCTTATGTTAAGATGACATAAGTTGGGAAATTTTTCTAGAATCTGGGTTTTCTTACTTTGGTCTCTTGAACCTTGGTAAGTACAAGGAATTATTTCTTTTGTTTAGCTTGTGTATACTTTTTCTAGGTGTCCAATATAGAACAATATAAGTATTTCTGTTTGTAAGAGAAATAAAGAATGCTAGTAAATAAAAGTATACAAATACTTCCAGTAGTGAAGAAGAAAAGCAAAACATTTTTCCTTCATTTTCATTTTACCTTTACCACTGGTACATGTTGTGAAATTATAGAAGTGTATGTCGAACTAGTGAAAAAATTTGAATTTTCTCCCCCTTTTAAAAGGAATATGTTAGTGTTGTGATCATTGGTCACAAAGAGCATGTTTCGAAGCTTGTCTTAATTGAACCGTCCCTTTTCTTGCTTGAAACTATTGATCCTGATATTTCATCCACCTTTTAGTTGAGGGGCAATTGAAATGGGCCAACTTCTTGTCTCTATTGTACTCTAAGCTGTTTATTGGTAAGATCTGTATCTGTTTTTAATTTATATTCCATAGAGCACTTCAGTAAATTCCTTACATGTTGGAGAAACAATAAATTTTTATTGAATGAATAAGATAATGATAAGTCTTAACATGGGAGTTTTTCAAACATAAAATTTGCATGTAACAGATACTCCTTTTCAGTATTGGAGATTCTTTACAATGAAAAGAATTTGAGAAGTAGTCCCTTGCAGTGCATGAAAGTAACTGGATAATAGTACCAAAGAAAGACTATATATAGGAATTTCTTTTTATTTTAGTTAATGTGCTGGAGTATTAATACTTTCTGTTGAAGTTATAATTGTAACGCCTCACATATAATGCTAAGAGAGATTAGAGGCAGTGGTTGCATATTCTTGGTTTATATTGTCTTTGGGTAGAAATATCTGTAATTTTTTTCTTATAGTAGTTTGATATGTTATGAAATATAATTAAAATAAATAAATAGTCTAATTATAAGCTGTGGAAGAGTGTCAGCATGGGAAATGTAATGTGTTTAAACAGAACCCTGACCAGATATAACCAGTAACGTTATAAAAACTTAAAATTTTTATGCCAAAGAAAATAAGAAACTAAGCAAAATTAAGACCTAATTTAAGGATTCCCAGTTTCTACGAACTAATACTCAAAACTTCTTAGCTGCATGGAATTATAGGACATTTAGGATCTTTGTTTAAAAAGTGAAGCAAAGTCCTTTATCCTCTCCCAGGTTGCTCAATCTTACGGAGATTTGACTTCCAAATAAAACACAAGGCATTTTGAATCTTGTATCCCTGTTAATTTGAATATAGTATGTCCCTACTAATTTTTTCCTTTTTAAATGTGGTCGTTTGTTTTTGAATTAATATGTTTGGTAGAAAGACTAAAAGTAACTAAGAAAAATATTTATAAATAGAAATATTTATATGAACTAATGAAAAAATAATATATTAGTTTCCTTTTCTTCTAGAATAGTACTGGCCAATGGAAATACAATGTGAGTTATTTATGTAAAAAACTGAAAAGAGATGAGTGAAATTAATTTGAACATATGTTTTGTGTATTTGATATATCAAAAATTCCCATTTTAACATACCAGAATGAAATTATTAATTAGGTATTTTATATTATTTTTTCATACTGTCTTCCAAATCTAGTATGTATTTTATACTTTCAGGATATGTCAGTTAGAACAGGTACACGTAAAGTACTCTGTAGTCTCCAGGCCAGGATATTGGAGTGGGTAGCCATTCCTTTCTCTAGGGGATCTTCCTGATCCCAGAATCAAACCTGGTCTCCTGCAACACAGGCAGAATTCTTTACTATCTGAGTCCCCAGGGAAGCTCTGTATTCTCACTAGACTGTATTATTGGACAACAAAGGTCCAGAAGGTAAGTGACCTTTGAAGGAATCATTTTATTTATCTTAGCATTTTTTCCCATGTCCATTAACTGGCATTAATAAATGTTTAATTTTTATGCTAAAAGTACTCAATGTGGAAACCCAGGAATTTGAAAATCTTTAAAAAATAAAAATCCTCACTCTTCACTGTTAACATTTTGGGGTCTATCATACCAGTTCCCTTGGATGACTGGCTAAATGTAATTTTTATGTAATACAAATGAGAGTATGTTATATATAGCTCATGTTTTTTATATATGTACATTGATTTAAGACTTTTAACATTTTAAAATTCATTTTCATATGAGTGCCTATGTATTTACCATATCCTTTTAAGTGGCTGCACAGTGTTTTATTATATAGATGCACCTTAATTTAATCATCTCCCTATCAGTGATACTTTAAGTTGCTTGTAATTTTCTGATTATAAACAATATGCATAGAAAATATATTTATATTTGTATATAAATATTTTCATATAGTAAGTTCATAGATGTTAACTTTCAAAGTAGATTTCTCTTTGCAGATTATCCTAAAAGGATTATGCCAGTTTACATCCCTACCAAAAAGATAAGAGAGTTTCGTTTTTCTCATTAATTTTTACCAATATTTTGGATGAGCAAGACAAAAAATATTGATAAACCTGGTAGGCAGATATATCTAGTTGATTTTGCTGTCTCTCTGCCTTGCTCTCTGTGTGAATTATCTGAGTATTGTCTAAGTCTCCCTCTCCCCATCAAACTCCCTGTCCCATGTTTGTTTGTCTCTTTCTGACCAATTTTAGGAATTATTTATATGTGATGGATATTAACTCTTTGTCATCTGTGTAACATCAGTGTTCTTCCAGTTTGTCCTTTGTCTTCCACCTGTGTTTTTGGTATCCCCTGCTCTGTAGAGGCTTTAAAATTTGTCTTTTATGATTTTTTGTGGCTCATGCTCCAAAATGTCTTCCTTACCTATAAAATATGATCTCTTTAATGCTTTCCTGTTAGTTTTATGGTTTTATTTTTATTATTTAAAACTTGGATTTAATCTAGAATTTATTTTGAGAAAGTGGTGAAATAGGAAATCAGCCTTAAAAAAGGCTAGTCAGGTATCTCAGCAACTCAGCACTTTTTATTGATCTACCTTCTCTCTGCTAACTTAAAATTCCTCTGAAAGAATATTACAAATGCAGGGTAAAGACTTACTAGGTTTATGTGGAACTTTATTAGTGGAGTTAGTAGTCAAAAGAATGAAAAATAATCTGGTCTAAATGCGTGCATTTCACCTTCAGAGACAAATTGAATTTAAAATTGTATTGCTTATATTAGAAATTAAGCATAGCTTAATGTTTAGTTAATTCCCATTTCACTTGAAAATCCAAACTCCAGAAGAGTTAAGTAACTAAATATTTATGTGAGCTCTGTACTCTTCATTCATTCAGTCAATGATTTATTCATAGGAGAAACTATCCTAGGCATTGGACTGGATAGATAAGGTCCTTGAATTTATGGAGTTTGGCCTTAAGTAAAGGAGATATATAAATGAGAAATAATACATAAACAAGATAAGTTAGGATTATTTTAAGCAGATTATTTGAGTTGTGAATGAAATAACAAAGTGATGTGATGTTTGAGAGGAAAAGTGAGCCTTTCTAAAACTTGAAAGATGGAAAGGGACTGGTTATGTCCACATCCACAAGCTAAAGTAGTAGTAATCCGAATGCAGAAATTGAGGGGTGGGAGGAAAGCATGATGTGTTTTGCTATGCTGTGCGTTTTGCCTGTCTATCTTAAACTTGCGATTTTCTCATTGAAATCTGTGGGCAGATTCTTCAGTTTTTAAGTCCCCTTGTGGGCCCCCAAAGACATTCAGTGTTCATAACATTTATCATTCTGCATTATAATTATTTGCCTGTTTGATTCTTCCTCCAGACATGAGTTCTGTGAAGTCAAGAACTCCCTTATTTTGAGTATCTAGTATACTGTATACTCAATAAATGTTTGTCACAGTGAGGCATTATAAGCATAATAAAGGCCAGTCTGTTGTCAAGTGCCTTGGGTCCTGTTTTCTCCCACCATTTCAGGAATCTTAAATTCTTGTTTATGTGTGCAAACTCTGTCTCACCTACATTCTTCCCATTAGGAGTTAATGACACTTCAACCTTTCCAGTCTTAAAAAGCTTCCCAAATCCCCATGCTTTGACTCCAAATATTTTTCTCCCCTTCTCAGCTCTACTCTTCAGAATTTTACTTGCTTCATTTTTTTAATGCCTGCTACTCTTGAATCTTACTTTTGTCTGTTTTCAGCCTAAAATTATCAGTGACTTCTGCTCAGTTGCTCAGTTGTGTTCAGTTTTCTGTGACCTCATACACTGTAGCCCTCCAGGCTCCTCTGTCCATGGAATTTTCCAGGCAAGAATATCGGGGTGGGTTGCCATTTCCTCCTCCAGGGGATCTTCCCGACCCAGGGATTGAACCCATGTCTCTTGTGTCTGCTGCATTGCAGGTGAATTCTTTACCACTAGCACCATCTGGATTTGATTAATAATTTTTCCTGTACCGCTAAAAGGGTCAGAACTTTAAGAGCATACCTATGGTGCTTTACACTTCTACCAATTATTTCAGAAAAAAGGTAAAGAGTTGGTCTATGAAAGCCTTATTTGCAATAGCCAAGATATGGAAGCAACCTAAGTGTCCATCAGCAGATGAATGGGTAGAGAAGCTGTGGTGCGTTTATGTGACGTTGCTCAATTCATTTGACATTTTTCATTTCTTTCCTCATGTGGACCCTGAATAGCATTTGATGCTTAACTCTTTAATTCTGCTTGTAATTTCTTCCTTTTACTTCCATGTCACTGTACTCTCAAGGTTTTCCTTCTGCTTCTTTGTAGGTGACTGATCAGTCTTCTTTGTAGGCTCATCCTCTCCTGGATGACCACAAGATCTTGGAGTTCCTTAAGACTCCTTTGTTTGAATAACACGCAATGAGTAATTAAATGATACTTTAGTTCTCTCATAGTTAATGTCCTTGGCAGTGATTCTCAGCATAGGAAAAATGGTATAGATGCAAGATAGAAAAGAAGAAATAAAAGCCTTGTAGTCTTGAATATGAATTATTACTATGAAGTTAGGTATATTTCATGTTAAAAGCATTCTCCCCTAACTCTTTCAAAAGAAGAAACAATGAGTAACCCACAATTAGTGGCCTGGAAAAACATTTTCCACTTTATAAACCACAGCTCCTTGGAAAAATAGCTGATTGCAGGTTTGGAAAGAAAATGTATAAGAAGAACCTGAAACAAGAAGATCCTGGAATTAGCAAGAAGCTGTGGAAGACTAGTGTGACTGAATCAAAGGGATTATGAGCCAGTTTGAATTGACCTTTTCACTTGTCAAGGATGATACAATTTGAACACCAATAAAGATAGTAACTGCAAAATGTTTAAACCTGTTAATATGTTTGGTCCATTAGTTTATAAGTAATGCTTTAAAAAAAATTGATCCCTTTTAGAAGAATGTAATGTACCAACTGATTATTTTGAAAACTGGCAGATAATGGAAAAGAATGAAGCATTTATTCTTGCTTCTCATGTAATGAATGGCTCACTGGCAAAGCAAATAGTAGATAAGGAAAAGTGCTTTTCATAGAGATATTTCAGCTTATAAATATAGAAACAGTGATAGAATATTACCTTTTGTCAACCCTTAATGAGTTAATGTATTTAGGCATGGATCATCATTATCTACTTATTGTGCAGAAAGAGAAACAACAACCAAACCTTTTCCTCCTGATAGAAGGATACAATATCGTTTATGTCTTATCCCTGACATTTGTCCTATCTTATGACTATGTCTTACCTCTGAAATTTGACCAAAGGTCTAGATTCAACTTTTAGTTTATAGAAAACACAGAAGGTGAAGGTGAAGGTGAAGTCGCTCAGTCGTGTCCGACTCTTTGCGACCCCATGGACTGTAACCTACTAGGCTTCTCCGTCCATGGGATTCTCCAGGCAAGAATACTGGAGTGGATTGCCATTTCCTTCTCCAGGGGATCTTCCCGACCCAGGGATCGAACCCGGGTCTCCCGCATTGGAGGCAGACGCTTTAACCTCTGAGCCAGGAACATGTTAAGTGTTACTACAGGGTGCAGTCAGTAAAATCTAGCCTCTGGAAAAATCTACACAAATAATTCAATTTCTTCAACAAATGCCATACCAGGGGTAGAAGATGAAAAGACTTCATCGTGATCAACTAAGTACCTGTCTGTTTCTCCCATAGCTACTGCATACTTCTCTCACAACACAGCATTGTTGTGAAATGTTCTTGTTTATAGGTATTTCCCTGCCGTTAAATGTGTGATGATACTTTTCCTCTTTTGAATCTTGTCATTTTTAACTTTTGACATTTTAAGTATAGTGTGTCTTGATGTGGGTCTCTTTGAGTTCATCTTTGGAACTCTCTGAATGTCCTAGAACTAGATGTCAGTTTCTTTCCTCAGATTGGAGACGTTTTCTGCCATTATTTCTTCACAATTTTCCTAAGTAGGTTAATGCCACTATACATCTTGCTTTGGAACATGCTTTTTTTTCATTCAACATGCTGGATATCTCTTTCTGCACCAATAAATAGTGCTGTAAATTTTCATTTTGGGGATTCTGATATGTATTTGTCTTATTAGTATGTCTTAATTAGCCCAGTACTGATGAACATATTTCTTTATAATTCTTTATAACTATTTCCTAATATAAACAATGTCATGAGTTTCTTTGAACACACGCATTTGTACATATGTGTGGTTCTTTCCTTAGACTAGAGATGGTGTTGTTAGGTCAAAGAGTATGTTCATTTAAAATTTCTGTATTACCCTACCACCTTCCAGAAAATTTAGACCTATTTTCATTGCCCCAGTATTTGATTAGGGGGGTTTTATTATACTTGAAGTCCTGTTCATCTGCTGTCAGCAAGTGCTAGCCTTCAGGTAAAGTAATTCTCAATCTTTTTTTCTTTTTTTAAAAAATCATTTTTAATTGGAGGATAATCATTTTATAATATTGTGTTGGTTTCTGCCGTATAACAACATGAATCAGCCATGCTCTATTTTTTCTTTTCTTTTGAAGCCCTCTATTTTGATGTTTTTTCTTGAATTATTTCTCTCTGTATTACCAGCAGCTGTGTAAGATGCAACTGGGCTTACGTCAGTTGATTGTAGAGTAATATGTGATTTTCTTATAGTAGCTATCTAATGCTGTTATACCTACCGTATTGCCATATGTGTTTTTTGAACAATAATGTAGAATATTATACCTCTTAAAACCTTGATCACATTTATACAAAAAGCCTTATTTATAAATGTCATCCTATAAGATAATATTAGAACTATCTTTTAATTTCTTAATAATGTTTCTATCTTCACTTGTTTATTTCTCAGAAGCCTCTTTTAGAGGAAATAACTTGCATTTTGAAGTCTGACTGAACTGTATTCTGATTTCAGCTTTGCCACTTGGTTGTATGTGAAAATCTCTTAACTTTTCTGGGCCTCAATTCATCTGTAAAGTAGGGGTATATTTGATTGCTGTCTGTTTGAATGATTACTCTAAGGATCAAATCTAACATTGTATGTAAAAATAGCATAGTGTCTATAGAGCAAATGCTGATAATTCAGTATTTGTTCATTTGTTTCTTTTGTAGTGTGTAGTAGTGATACATAGTGTTTTCAGATATGTTCATTATGATGTGTACTATTGCTTTCACAGAAACCTTCTCTACATATACCCTCAGAGTCTCAATTTTGCCAACCGTCAAGGTTCTGCCAGAAACATAACAGTGAAGGTCCAGTTTATGTATGGGGAGGATCCTAGCAATGCCATGCCGGTAAGAAATGTTCTTTACAATTTCTATTCTTCATATGTGGTTCAAATAGACTTTTTTTTTTGGTGGTGGGGGGGGCGGTGGTATCACTTGGTTGGCAGGTCTAAACTGGAATTTAATGTGATCTTGTAAACCGTATTTCTGACTGCATTACTTCCTGTACAGGTAGTAATGAGTTTACTAGACGTCTTGTTTATTGAGGACTTGGTATATGCTAGGCACTTCCAGAGATACAAAGATGAATAAGACTTATAATCTAGAGGATATAAGAACAACGCATGAGATTCAAAAATAGTGAACTTCAGAAGAGGGTCAGGTCAGAATCACCTAGGGTGCTCTTAACAGAGCACAGATAGCTCTTCTCTTTGCTTGCATCTGTGATTCTGATTCCCCTCCTTCAGAATAAAAGGGCAGGTAAGGGAGGTGGAAAGTGGTGGGCAGTAAATGGGGGGTGAAAATGCTTTCCCGATAATTCTAATTTGTGTGTTTCTTCTCACCTTGGTTGAGAACCTCTGGCAATAGTTCTCAACTTTGGCTGCATTTTATTTACACTCACACAGGAAGCTTTCAAAAGTGCTAGCGCCCAGACTGAATCTCATTCCAATTACAGTATAAACTCTGGTGAGGGATACCAGGCAGATACCATTATTTTTTGAATCCCCCCAAGGAAATTACAGCTTCCCTGGTAGCTCAGACAGTAAAGAATCTGCCTGCAATCTTGGAGACGTGGGTTTGATCCCTAGGTCAGGAAGATCCGCTGGAGAAGGAAAGGCAGTCCACTCCAGTCTTCTTGCCTGGAGAATTTCGTGTACAGAGGAGCCTGGCTGGCTACAGTCAATGGGGTCGCAAAGATTCAGACACCACTGAGGGACTAACACTTTCAAGGGATTAAATTTTTCAGCCAATACTGAGAACCCAAGGTATGTGCTAATTATTAGAAGCTTGATAGTATATAGGGATTCAAAGGCCTAGATGGTCAGAGGAAGGAGAGGATGGTTCAGAAGTGGTTAAAATGTTATAGCAGTGGGTCTAGACCATGGGGAAAGGAAGACAGTTCACGTTGGAGAATGTTCTTCAGCAGAGGTAGAATGGTGAGTTGCCAGTGAGCTAGCACAACGCAAGATAAGTCAGAAATATTAGACTGAGGCCAGACTGGGGAGGGTCTTGACTGCCCACATGGTCACTGAGGACTTGTGGGACACTAATAAATCCAAGTTCCATGAAAGCAGATTTTTAACTTACGGAGTAGGAGCATACCTATCACCTGTAGATGTTCACCCTCTGAGAGAACCTTTATGGATTGACAATGAGCTAAGAACAGGTGCATTATTTACAGTTTTATTTTGGCTTTCTATGTGAGTCATTTGAATCAAGTTCTTTTGATTTTCTACTTACTAAGAAACCTATTTTCATTTCCACTATAGCCTCAATTTCATCAGCATTTATAGATCTTGATAACAGCAAGCACAAATTATTCATCTTTGTATTCTTCTATGGTAGCTTTTTCAGGTCTTTGCATATAATGCATGCTGAGCAAATATTTCAATAAATGTAGAATTTACTCTTGAGGTTTGGAATGAGCATTTCATGCTTTTAACTAGCTCTTCATTTCTACTGAAGGACTGAATGTACCGTCATTGTTGATGAAAAGATACTGGACTGTGAAAATAGATGCTTTATTATCCTATATGTGAATGGTCATATGAATTTGAGCTTATGACAGACGTAGTGTATGTAAAATAATTTGTTTTTGTTTTTTGCCTAACAAACGCTTCCTTGTCTTAGCATATGTGTGGCCTCCTCTGCAGCGCCCCAGCTGCATCCAGCCATATTGGCGGTTAGACCACTCTTTTTTTGGTGCTGCCATAGTGTCTTCTCACTTCTTTTACAGGCTGCTTCATTTATGATTATATGTTTATTTCTTTACCTTGTCCACTAGACTGTGAGCTCCTTGAGGGCAGGGACCATATCTTACTCATATCTGTATCTTGATGCCTGTCTTAGTGCTTGACATAATTGATGCTCAGTTCATGTTGATAAATGATTACAAATACATGTTAAATGGTCAAAGGAACACTTTCCACTTTATTTCATGCATGTTATGAAAATAAATTACTTTGTGAAAAACAGTAGCTTCTCAGAGGGGGAAAAATGTCCTGCATTCCATTCACTTGTGTATTAATGTTATGAAACTATAATGCTTTTATGTTTATATGAGTGGCTGGTTTGAGAGAATATATAATCAGACATTTGCTTATTTTTGTGTTTGCTTATTTTTTAAAATGACTGTTAAAATGGGTCTTAAGATAAATTTTGATCAAATAACATTGATATGATAAAATCATAAATTTCATAATTCTGGCACTGAAGCAACATTTTTATTAAAACATGGTAAGATATTCTTAGAAAATTTTTGCAATTAGACATATCTAGGAGAGTCATAATTATTGTACTTTTACATACTCTTAAAAGGACCTTCAAAAAGAAACATAGATATCTGTTATTATATTCTTTTTATTTAAGGATGATGCCAGTTAACCCCTCCTCATGAGGAGTAAACTTTGAGTCGTTTTTGCCACTTGTGTGATAGAAGTGTGATGACCTGTCCACATACCTATTCATGCACGTGTAGAATGACTGGCCAGACTTAAAGGTTTAATTTGTGACTAGATAACATTGTAAGCGTGCCACATGGGAATCATAGTTGTGACCTTGACATCAATAAGACATTTATCTAATCAGCTGCCCTAATTAACCATAGCATGGTTGGGTAGAGTTCATAAGATGGATATATAAGACTGAATTATTTTACCTCAAAAATGTTGCTAAAACTTTTAGAAACATTCAGTCTCTAAAAGTGGTAAATGTTTTTTTATGTGATGGATTAAAAAAAGCATAAGTAAGAATAGAAGACTGGAGCTCCTCTTTCATTGTAGAGTAGGTTACAGTAAGGATACAGAGCTTGACCAAAATTAGGATATTTTAATATAAATAATTTATATTTGACATTTAGAATGACTGTTGTTTTAGTAGAGAAGCCACCGACTTGTATAGTAGATATATGTCACCATTCTAGGGTCGTACTCTTATGTAAATTCCAAATTATGTACTACAGCTAGATTTTAAAATGAATTCTTAAAAAGGAAAGAAATGTACCTTATTGCCCAATAGATATAATGGATAGAAACTTCCTGAATGTTTGAATGTCAGATGGGTGTGTAGTTGAAAAGAAATTTACAGTTAAGCAATTGAACTTATAGGCACATGTTCTTCATTGGGCTGATTTTGCCCATTGTTCTCAGTTATTAAATCAGACCAATTCTTACATAGATATGAAACATCTAGCATTGATTACAACAAAGTTTCAACATGCTGTTATTTGTTACAGGTAATCTTTGGTAAATCTAGCTGTTCAGAATTTTCAAAGGAAGCCTATACAGCCGTAGTATATCATAACAGGTACTGAATTCAAATATTTCTTTCAAAGTTACTCACTTCTCAGTGGCATTGTTAGCTCTCACATTAGTGTGTTTACTGAATGCTTTGCTGCACTGAATGTGCAAATTCAAGACAGCCAACATCAGAGTTTTAAATTTCAACCTGTAGATATACATTCTCTCCACAGACATCTCAAAGTTAAGATTTTATATACAAAACATCTTTTCTGTCAAATTCTCTGATCCTTTCATTTTTATTATATTATTGATTACCATTGTGGCCTCTGGTCTTTTGGTCTCTTGCTATTGTTTTCACCTACACTTTGTAGTTTTACTTAACTCTTTACTAAACTTGCACCCAAGTGCAACATCCGGTAAATTGGTGCAGCATCCAATAACTCTTTGCCTTAATGACTTTCCGTTTTAGTTCTTTGGAAAATTGATTGTTAACTCTGGATAACGTAATTTCTGCTTTCTTTCTCCTCCTCCTTCTTTCTGTTCCTCCTCCTCCTCTACCTTCTCCTCCACCTCTTCTTCTACCATCCCTTCCTCTTCCCTTCCTTCACCTTCCCCTGCTCCTACCCTAACCCCTCCTTTTTATATATATATATAATTATTGGATCCTATTGGAAAAAAAAAAAGTTGTGCCCATCGAGGCTGTCACGCATTATTGTTATTTTATCACATGATGAGGCTACAGCATTTTTCCTTCTCTTGGCCCCACTACTCTCTGGTAAATTTTGTTGGCATCACTTTTTCGCCCTCTCTCCCGTTTGGCAGTGGCTATTTCAAGCTTTTCTCCCCCTTCCTTTGGCTCCTTCCTCTTTTCTGCTGTTAGTGTTCCTGCCTTACGAAGTCGATTGAGACCATCTAACTTGATATCTGTGAACTTCTATGCTTTTCATCCAAGATTATCTTTGTGTGGAGCTGCCTTTCCTCTGTTACGGAGTTGGTAGTGGTCCACTCCCTCCCTCAGTGTGGATCATTTCATCTCTGCTCTCAAAGAATCTTATCTGGCCTCTTCAGAGTGTGACTCCACCAGTTATTCCTTTTCTTAACATCATCGGTCTTCCGCTTCATTGGCCCATCTCTTATTGCCACAACGTTTGTTTCTTATATACTTACAAAAACAAAAGTCTTTTTTCACTGCTGTTATGTAGCATGGCTTTTCCTTACCCTGCCTAAAGCTTTCTTCTTTCTTACCTTTATTTTATGGCCCTCTCTCGGTTTGCTTTTTTCCTATGATAACTATTCTAATTTTTCTTTAAAACGTACGCCTTCCACACAAAACACTAAAGTTTTGCCTTTAACCTTCTTTTTCTATAGTATTCTCTGCCTAAGTAATCTTGTATGTATTCCAGGATCACCTTCAATGAAACCACTACTACTTTACCTTTATGTGGCTTGTTCTCACTCTTATTTTCCGTCCTAACCTTCTTTCTGAGGTATAGACGTGCATTTTCAGATCTTTTAGGTGTATTCATTTGAATGCCTGCTTCCTTCTTAATTTCCATGTGTTTATTCTTGACTCTCTTCCTAAACCAATCTCTCCCTGTTTTTATTAACAGTACCACCATTTTTCCAGCTGCTCTGACTCAGAATGTAAACCATTCTTAACTTCCTTCTTAATGTCTCTAATCCAGTCATCTTGTATGTCTTAATGTTTATATTTCTGCTTCATTACAAACATATCCTGTGCTGTCCTGTTTCTGGGGCTTTCTTGGATCTTTTTTTCTTTTATAATACTAATTCCCTCTATTTACTGAACTACTCATAGTTTAAGGCCCATATCATGTATCTCTTCCTAAATGACAGTTCCTTGATCCAAAACTTGAAATAATCTGTTCAGCTCTTCTCTTGAAGCACTTAACCTTATATGCTCTATACCAGGGGTCAGCAAACTTTTCTAAAAAGGGTCAAAGAGTATCTGTTTTAGGACTTGTGCACCATCTGCTCTTTTGCAGCTGCTCAGCCCTGTTGTTGTAGTGCAAAAGTAGCCATGCACAGTAAGTTGCAAGTAAACGCGCATGGCTGTCTGCCAATAGAATTTTTTAATGGACTCTGAAATTTAAATTTCATTCGGTATTTTAAGTGAAATATTATTTGTCTGAATTTTTAACCACTTAGAAATATAAAAATCATTTTTTAGTTTGTAGGCTGTACAAAACCAAGTGATGAACTGGATTTGGCCTGTGGCCATAGTTTGCCAACCCCTGCTTTATAGCATAGCTGTTGATATATGTTTGTCTTACTTATACTTCTGCTAAATATATATTTTTGAGGGTTTAAAAAAAATATTCATCTTTAAAACCACCATAAAAGTCACACAGTGCTTATTAGCCTAATGGTGGGTAAATAAAAATACTTATTGATGAATAGCTCTTAGATGTTTAATTTTCCGTAAGAACCTTCACATACTGATTTCAGGAAAGAAATGAACTGAAACACTAAATACCAGGAAACATGGAGAAAGAAGGTTGTAATTTCAGTTTGTGGCTGAGTCTTTATTTTGTTGCTCTCAGCATTAGTAGAATTAAAATGATAGAGTTGAACACTACTAGTAAATACAACTCTGTCATAATTCAGTGGTGATTAGTAAGTAATACGATCTATAGCATCTTATATTCACTGAAGTCATCAAATTATCAAATGACAAGCGTTAACTACCTTTCTTATGGGTATTAAAAACTTTATGCCTCTTACCTGTTAGCATTTTTGAAGCTTATTTGAGATGGAAGAATATTTGACGTATTTAGCATCAGAGGAAAATCCCTAGTTGGTGGGATGGCTTTCACTTTAAAGATAATTGGAGCCATACAGTTTGGATGTATTTTCATTGTAGATAACTCTGAGAGCTACTAACCAAATATGGAAGGTTGGGATGCTAAGGTTCTCTCTCTTTTAACTCTATATCATAAATAGCAGCCATGATGCTATTTATGATATACCATAGAAATGCATATGCTTATACCATAGAAATGCCCATACGGGCCACTCTCAATAAATATTGAGATGCAAGGGCTATTGGTTTGATCAAATATGATATTTGTTGTATTCGTATAGTAGCTGTGTGCACTTTCAAGCAGTGGGACACATGCAATTGTGGGTGTTCTCTGATTTTTTTTTCTGATCTTTTTTCTCTTTTCCTTTTTTTTTAAGCTGTCAGTCAATAACTAGTCCATGTTTTTGGTAACATTTATTTAGCAATGGGATAATAAATGCAAGAAATTCTATAGAGAGGCCATCTTGACACCAGATAGTCTAAACATATCTTTTTTCTTTTTTTTTTTTAAACAGAAGGATAAACAAATTAGTCTTAATATAAAGCTGTACTCCTATAAAAGAAAAATGTTTTTCTATGGTATGGCTATGAGTTACACTATAAAAAACTTAGTTTTCTGTGTAATACATATCTAGATTGGTTATAAATATAGAAAGCCTTGCCCTAGTTTCCTCTCCTATACAGTTTCCAATCTAATGAAGATCTCAGCATCAAGGTGGTGATTATTAATGAATTTTCAAATAGTAGGATTACTCAACCCATTAATGAAAATGGGATGAGAAATTTCAGAAGCAGTGACAGCTCCTCATCTGGAAGTATAGGAGTTAGTTACTTAGAGTTTGGAAATAAAAATACTTTGGACTAGAAGAAAAATTAAGCACGAATCATGAAATTAATTTAAAAATTACTCACGTGTACAAATGCAGTAATTATTTATTTTGAACACATTATTGATTATTGATCTGTTTTGTTTTGTTTTTTGTATGAAGGTCTCCTGATTTTCATGAAGAGATCAAGGTTAAACTCCCTGCTACTTTAACTGACCATCATCACTTGCTTTTTACTTTTTATCATGTTAGTTGTCAACAAAAACAAAATACTCCTCTTGAAACTCCTGTTGGATACACAGTAAGTATATTTTTGTTAAATATTTAGCTCTTTGATCATAAAAATAATTACAATATTTAAGATATACTTTGTGTCCATTATTATTTGAGGATTCCTTATCTGATTCTCCACATTGGTTAGGAAGGGTAATCATAACAAGAAAATGCTCATTAATATAGTTAACTAATGTCATTAATTAACTAACATGTTTAAACACTTAGGTGTTGGTCCTGATTATTGTATATTTATCCAACATTACTGTGTAAATATAATGGTTTTAAGGGTTCTTCAGAAGAAAATGGTTTGAATGTAACATAACTAAAAGAGACCTCTGGTAATTAAAACCCCTTTCAATTGCCTTAGTTAAAGCAATTAAAACCCTTGAGTAGTTTTTGAAAATCATTGCTTTTGAATTATAAACCTAGGATGAATACATCATACTGTGCTAATCACGGTTTTGTCAGAAAGGCATGCCTTCACCCAAAAGAGAAAAACTAACATTTGATTCATATTTTTTGTCTTCAGTTTATGACATGAATTTTGCTAAATGTTAGAAAATAAGTTTGTCATACTCTTTAGTTTTATTTTCAACATTTATGTCTAATCAAATCTTTCTTTCCCTATTTACATTGGCACATTACCCCAGTTTAAAATTGCTTCACTTTATGGCTTTTTTCTGCGGCCAACTTTCCTTTGCCTAATAAGGACCTGCTATAGATTTAAATATTGCATAGTTAGTAATAATGGCTTGGAGATCCTTCTCGAGCCATGGGGAAACTTCTTTAGATGAATTATAAAGGCCTAATTATTATTATTACCTATGTAATTAAATCCCTCGGTATTTAGTGATGTGAGACAAATTTGGCTTTCACCATGTTCTTGAAACAGATTTTTGAAGTAATATTAATAACAAACATTTAAATTAATGTCATTTCTTTTTTATTTAAAAGTGGATACCAATGCTTCAGAATGGACGATTGAAGACTGGGCAGTTTTGTCTACCAGTCTCACTGGAAAAACCACCACAGGCTTATTCTGTACTGTCTCCTGAGGTCAGTATCTCTCACGCTGAAATTCTCCAGATTCAGTGAAATGAGTTTTTCATTACAAAGGTAGTTTTCTCAAACTTCTATCTCTAAGTATATGTATAGTGAAGTACTATTATTTTCTCCTATAATTAAAATTACTCTATAGAATACTTTGAAGCATTTATATGTTTTTGATTTTTTTTTCTTCTAATCTCATACACCTTTGAAAGGCAGTGTAGTATGGTTTCTAAGATTTCACTGCTCAGTTGTGTGACCTCAGGTAAGTTTCTTACTCCACTAAATTGTTGAAGTCCTAGCCCCCAGTGTGATAGCTTTTGGAGATGGGGGCCTTTGGGAGGTAATTTGGTTAGATGAGGTCATGAGGGTGGGGCCTCATGCTTGCTTAGTACTCTGTAATAAGAGACACTAGAGAGCTTTCTCTCTCTCAGCTGTGTGAGGAGGCAGTGAGAGGTGGTCATCTGCAAGCTAGGAAGGGGTTCTCACCAGAAACTGACTGTGGTAGCACCTTGATCTTGGACTTCTAGTGTTCAGGCTGTGAGGAAATGCATTTCTGTTACTTAAGTCAACCAGTATATGGTATTTTGTTATGGCAACCTGACTTAAGATGCTCTCTCTCTGCCTGAATTCTCTCATCTGTAAATTGAGGAAAATTAGTAATGTGTACAAAAAGGAGTGTGTTGATGACTGAATGATTAGTAACACATAGAATAATGCCAGGCACATGAAGTGTACTAAAGAAGTGTCTGCTACTGTGATGGTATTCTTGTTGCCACACTACTTGTTAGAATATTTTATGAGAGTAGCTCTTACTCTAGCATGCATCAAAATCACCTGGAGTATTTGTAGTATTACCAGTTGTTTAAACTTAGCCCTAGAGTTTCTTATTTGTAAGGTCTGGGCTGGGGTTTGATTATTTTCATTTCTTACAAGTGTCCAAATGATATTTATGCTACAGACTGTTTTTAAAGAAGTATGTGTTCACAGTTTACTTGGGTGTCCTATTTTTTAAAGCTGAAAATGAGGATTTTGAATTGTAAGAGCTAGTGCTGTTTCTTGCATTGAGTAGTTACAATATACTCCACCAGCTTTTTTTAAAAAAAACGTTTCAAAGCCTGTATTATTTACCTCAGTAAAGATACCACGTTTCTTACCTACATTAATTACCAACACTAATTCAATTAGTGTTGAATTGTAATAGAAAACTGACTTTATTTGGTTTTATTTTCTTCATATAATAAAAATAAGAAACCATGGGAAAGAAAGCCTATCTGCCTATTTTGTTGTTGTTGAGACATTCTATTTTTTCATTTGTTTCAAGGATGTTTATAATTGTTTGTGTAGCCTTTTTTTCCCTGCTGCTGCTGCTAAGTCACTTCAGTCGTGTCCGACTCTGTATGACCCCATAGACGGCAGCCCACCAGGCTCCCCCGTCCCTGGGATTCTCCAGGCAAGAACACTGGAGTGGGTTGCCATTTCCTTCTCCAATGCATGAAAGTGAAAAGGAAAAGTGAAGTCGCTCAGTCGTGTCTGACTCCTAGCAACCCCGTGGACTGCAGCCCACCAGGCTGCTGATGGCTGCTTTAAACTCCTGTCAGATCTGTCCAGTATCTGTGTCATCTAACTGTTGATGTCTGTTGATTATCTTTTCTCATTTAAGTAGAAATTGTTCTGGTTCTTGATATGATGTGTGATTTTTTTGTTATATCCTGAACATTTTGGGTATTATGCTGTGACTCTAGAGCTTATGTTAGTCTGTGTTTCAGCAGTAGTGAGAAGTCCTGTTGCCAGGTGGAGGGAAAGATTGACACTCCTCACTCTGCATGGGGCCTCCCAGGTGGTGCTAGTGGTAAAGAACCCACTTGCCAATACAGGAGACATAAAAGATGTGAGTTCGATCCTTGGGTCAGGAAGATCCCCTGGAAGCGGGCATGGCAACCCGCTCTAATATTCTTGCCTGGAGAATCCCATGGACAAAGGAGACTGTTGGACTGTAGTCCATCGCGTTGCAGAGAGTCAGACATGGAGGTGGAATGGGGCTGCAGTTTGTTTTCTTGGCTTCGGCCAGATTAGGGCAATTGTTGGGTTTGGCTAGAGGGAGCAGACTTTTTGTCTTTTCCTTTTAGCATTTCTGGGTTACCAGCTTCTCTAGCAAACTAGTCCAGGATACATGAGAGAAAAATAAAACTCGGCAAACACTGCCTTATAGTTCCTTTGATCCTGAGGTCCTTAGCACATCTGCCTCCTTCTCTCCCCTTTCAGTCTCTATGTTTCTTTTTTCAAGTATCATGTTCAGGGTTTTTAGCTGTACTTATCAGGAAGAATAGAGAGAACTGATGTACTGTCTTTTAAAAATAATTTTTTGTGATATGATTTTAATTAACACTCCAAGCAATTTATGTCAGAAAAAAATGTTTCCTAATCCTTAAAACAACAGACTTCCTTTGCTTGTGAATATTTTAAAGCCAAATTAAAATATGAGTTTTTAATATGAAGAAAATAGGATATTATAAACCAATAAGATATTATAGTTGTAAATTTTTTGGCATTAAAAGAGATTCACAATGGGATAGGTGAAAAGCAGGTTTCAAAATATGTTTGATATCACCTATGTGAGGGTGTATATAAAAATATATATGTATAGGGAAGATTTGGAATGATATAAAAGGATATGTTTCTAGTAAGCTAGAATTTTGAAGGCATATTTTCTGCTTTTTGCTCCTTGAGCCTTTTGCTTCTCTTGTAGGAAACACTGATTTTGTAATAAGAACAAAATATAAGTTTTACATTTGTTTGTAGTGCATAAAATATATTTCCATAGTATTTTTTCTTATTGAGATATTGTAATTTTTGTTTCATAATTTGTAGTTGTTTCAGCATTCATAATCAACTTAAGCATCTGTGATCATTGTATTCAATGTCTTATAGGTTCCCCTACCTGGCATGAAATGGGTAGATAATCACAAAGGTGTTTTTAATGTTGAAGTTGTTGCTGTTTCATCTATCCATACTCAAGTAAGTGGTTTTTTAATAATTTTTATGATCACATTTCACTTAAATGAATTGAACTTAAATTAGTTTTTTCTGTTATGACATTTGAAACTGTATATCAGTTTAAAATGTATAGGTTTAGAAGTAACTTTTTAAAGGAATCAACAAAATATCATTTAATGTCAACAAAAGCAAATATTTTCCTTTTCAAAATGTTATTGACTTCATTTTGAACAATTAAGTGATTTTTTTCCCGCTAAGTTTCTAGAACATAACAGGATAATTAGAGTTGAAAATGATTTTCCAGCTCATTTTATTTCTCATAGACTTACTTCAAATGGAAAAGGTCCTCGGGGATCTCCATATTTTTCTCTATCTCTGGAATGTGCAAAGGTCTTCTGAAAGACTTTGTTTTTGTGTTTACTCATTCTGTAACTGGAACGCTTTTCCTCTGACATTCATTTGACTTCTCTTTATAAAGAGAAGCCTTTGCATGTGACTCTTAAACATAGCAGCTCCATCACTCTGGATCGTCTTACACTGCACTCATTACTGCTTATTATTTTCACTTGCATGCTCTTGTACTTTTGCTTTGTCTCACTCTTTCTCTCTCTCCATGTGCATATATATTCATTCATATCCTTTGTTTATGTTCTTTCTCCCATTATATTGTAAGCTCCATGTGGTCAGGGATGTTGTTACCTGTGAAAGAGTAAGCCTTCCTTTCAAGGACTTTACAGTGAAATAGAAGGAAATGCGAAAATAATCATAATACAATAAAGCTAGTATTATGTTAGATATATGAAGTAAATTTTTTCAAGTACAGAGAGTTGTCCGTTTTGCTAGGAACTGAGTTACTGCATTGGTGAGTAGATATTATCATATATAGAAGAGAAGGTAGACAGTGTAGTTGATGTAAAGCAAGTGCAGGACTTCCCTGGTGGCATAGTGGATAAGAATCTTCCTGCCTGTGCAGGGGACACAGTCTTCCCTGGCAGGAAGATTCCACGTGCCAGCTAAGCTGGTGTGCCACAGCTCCTGAGGCTTGTGCACCTAGAGCCTGGCTGTGTAGCAAGAGAGGCCCCTGCAATGAGAAGCCCCTTCTCGCCAAAATTAGCGAAGGTGTGTACACAGCAGTGAAGACCCAGTGCAGCCAAAAATAAACAGATAAAGCAAGGGCAGGTAATCTGTTGTGAATGCAATTTAAAATGCATGGAAAATCATGATACATGAACATAGAAGACCAGGCTGATAAAAGATTATGAACAACCTTAAATGCCACAGAATTTAGGGTGGATGGTGGGTGATTTCTAACTTAAAAGTAAACATGAGGGAAGTAAATTTAGGAACATACCAAGGGAGTGAAATTATGGGACCATAAGGAGTTTAATTTTGAGTTTGAAGTGCCTGTGCACTTCAGATGAAGATGTCCTCTAGGCACTTGTGATGAATGAGTTTAGGATTGGGAGGTAACAGAATAAATGTGATAGCTGAAACTGTGCTAGTGAATATGATTTTCCAGGGAGAAAATGTAGAGTGAGAAGAGGTGGATGTTTAAAATAGAATATGTGGGTTCTCCAACTTGAAAGGGTATGCAGAGGTTTCCAAGGCTACCTTCAACTTCTGTGAATTTCTAGCAGAACTCACAGGACTCAGTGGAGAGTATATTCACAGCTATGATTTATTTTAGTGAAAGACATAAAGCAAAATCAGATAAGGGGAAAGAGGTTCAGTCTGGAGGAAATAGGACATAGGCTTTCAAGAGTTTTCTCCTAGTGGAGTCACGCAGGGCAAGTTGAAATAGCATATGTGAAATGTCTACCAGGGAAGCTCAGTTCCCAGAGTTTTTACCATAGGCTTGTCTCATAGACACCCACTGCCTAACACATACCAAAATGCTAGATTCATAGAATGAAAGCAGGTATTAAGCATAAACTATATTGCTTGCACAAACAGTTTAGGTGTAGTGAGCATTCGCTTGTCAGTGGAAACCTTCCTAATGTCCAAGTTCCTGATACCAGCCAAGGGCCAACCTTGAAATCAGGCCTTTGAAATGATAGCAGTCTTAAGCTTGCTATGTTAACTCTTCTCTGCACAGTGAGATAGAGAAAAGTAAGAAGACAGAGTGTCTCTATATTATATTTTAAAACAACAGCAAAAAAGGTAGTATATATGCTTTATTTAGCTTTGCACAGGTAGATTCCAGTAAAATAATGCTCCAGCGGAGTTTTTACTTTTCTGTTACTAGGTATGTCCTGTGTTTTTGTGTTTCCTATAGAACTTACTCTTCTGATAATGAGAAGGTTGGCATTATAGTATACTGTTGAAACACATTCCTTCCCGTAATAAAATTATTTTTAGTATCACATGGTATCTTCTTAAATGTACCAACACATTTTTCATTTTTGCTTTGAATCCTATAATCATTGTTAGTTTTCTCTTTTTTTTTAGTGTTGGTAATGTATCTTTTACTTCCGACTTTGTTTTTAGGGAGGCAAATACATGTGTTGTCGTCAATGTGACAAAGAAGGATTTCAGACAAAATATTTCATATAGATGATTTTGAATCTATAGAAGTAGAGGAAGAATAGACTGGGAGGGTGTAATATGTAGCATCCTGACAGTCTCAGCTATGACTGAAACTCAAAAGTTTATAAATTTTATAGCTATGTTATATAATTGCATCATGTACTATAATCTTTTTAAAAGGGCTCAATTGAAGACAGTAAGTGTTTTTTATGATGTTTTGTAACTTCATTTGTATCTCTTTGAAATTGACCAAAATTTATATACAGAGTTCAATATAATTATTTTTATTCATTTAAAACATATCAAATTAAAACAATATTAAGATTATAAATGTAAAGCTGCTTAGCATTACTGCCTTTTCTTAAAGTTTGTTTTCATTGTTAACTAACTAAAAGTCTCCCCGGAGTTTTAGTAGACTTTTTCTCACATCTCATTGGTCATAATGATAGCATGTGGTCGTCTAATAAATATGAAGAAAGCTCGAAGAGCAGGCACATTACTGCTTTAAATAAAGATTGTGGTTCTGTCAGTGCAGATGGAGGTTAGAAAATAACAGTTAGGATTTAGTCAGGAGATGGAAACTGCCAATAATGGATTGGAGAAAATCTGTAAATAAATAATTGTTAACTAGGTTAAAGGTGACTCACTCCATAAATGGGTTAAAAGAGAATCTGTAACAGAGAGCAGTTACAGAGTGATAAGGGAGGAAGGAACCTGGAACCTAGAGGAAGGTTTGAAGGGTGAGAGTCAGACCCCTGGAGAGGGGCACCTGCCACAGCCACACTGCGCCTGCTGTGCTGTGGTTGGAGGATCCTGAATGGAGGGGCCCACGGTGGAACCGGAGAGCCCCCCTGCTGCCCACCACCCTCGCCTCTGAGCCATAGCTTGCGCATCCATTCGCTGCCATCAGGAAAGCAAACAGGGAGGATTCCCTTCCAGCTCCTCAAGCCTCTCTTGTTTTCCATGCCCTCTGTTGTCAGAGCCTAACACAAGCCAGATGACAAAGAACAAATGTGGTTTGAAGAGTCTAGGTCCAGGATTGCAAAATGTGGAAAAGATGGGCTGAGGGGTTGGATGGAGCTAAGAGGTAAAAAAGTTAATAATGGCCACAGGTAGGTTACTAACACACCCGCCATAATAATTGAGCTCTATAACAGTAAGGCAGACTCATACGGAAAAGGCAGTAAGGCAGTAAGGCAGAATCTGTATAGAGGTGCACAGGGTTCAATTAGTGAAGCATGCTTGGGCTGCCGTCTATGGGGTCGCACAGGGTCGGACACGACTGAAGCGACTTAGCAGCACCAGCAGCAGCTTGTAAGTAAAATAATTGAGCTCTATAACAGTAAGGCAGACTCAGATGGAAAAACATCCTGATATCAATAGATTTTTTTTTTTTTGAGTAATCAATAGTATTTGAAGTAGCTACATTATAATAACAGATAAGAATAGAATACTGTGTAATTGGAAACAATGTGTATACTAATGTGTACTCTTTTGTGTTATCAATTAATATGAGATACCAGAGGTCCATAGTTAGGAGTATTTACAAAGCTAAGATTGTTTAGTGCCTCTGTTCCTTCTTTATTTTAGGATCCTTATCTTGATAAATTCTTTGCTCTGGTAAATGCTCTGGATGAACACATGTTCCCAGTCCGAATTGGAGACATGCGAATCATGGAAAATAATTTAGAAAATGAATTGAAGAGCAGTATTTCAGCGTTGAATTCATCTCAGTTGGAACCAGTGGTCCGATTTCTTCATCTCCTGCTTGATAAACTGATCCTTTTAGTTGTTAGACCTCCTGTCATTGCTGGCCAAATAGGTAATTTACCTATGTTTAGGGAATCATGAAATTTATCATTTGACATTTCTAACTTTTACAGAAATGGAACCATGATTCCTATTTGCTATCTCTGTAAGGACTGTGTTTGATTTGGGCGAGGACTGAAGGGACGTTGTTACTTACTTGTTTCTAATGCTGGAAAATAATAACTTTCTTTGTTTCTTTAAAGTGTGCCATATAGACCTCTATTCAAATTATGAAAATAAATATTCACTCACCAAATATTTATTAGGCACTTAATATGTACTATACACTGATGGACACTGACCAAGGCATGGCTCTTGATTTTATGGATCTCATAAACTAGTTAAGAAAACATGCAACAGATAAATCATTTGTGTTTGTGTACAGGACTTATAATCTATATTTTCGCTCATTTGCAGTCCTCTGTATACTGTAGCTGATATTTTCTTCAGGAACTCAAAATCTCTATTTTCTTTTTCTTGTGACTTGTTCTGGAAGGAAAAATATTCTTGTTTCCTGCCTTTTCTCCAAGATTCATTCCTTTACTTTTGCTGTGTCTACCCAAATCCTGCAAAGTAGTTGAGCTTGTAAGAAATTTCAGGTAACTTGTTATAGAAATTTTGAATTAAGAGGTGGCACAAAGGAGAGGAGTATTCAACTCCTTGAGATGTTTTTATGGTGACTTGTAAGTAGTGGTAAATTTTAGGTTGAGCATTTAAAGGTGAGTTAAGAGTCTGACAGTAAATAATTAGCCCCGAGAGATGAAACAGTTTGTGTGTAGTGTACAAGGGCTTCCCTGATAGCTCAGCTGGTAAAGAATCCACCTGCAATGCGGGAGACCTGGGTTCAATCCCTGGGTTGGGAAGATCCCCTAGAGAAGGGAAAGGCTCCCCACTCCAGTATTCTGGCCTGGAGAATTTCATGGATAGTGTACAAGGGCTTCCCTCGTGGCTCAGCTGGTAAAAGAACTGCCTGCGATGTGGGAGACCTGGGTTCAATCCCTAGGTTGGGAAAATTCCCCTGGAGAAGGGAAAGGCTACCCACTCCAGTATTTGCACCTGGAAAATCCCCATGGACAGAGGAGCCTGGCAGGCTACAGTCCATGGGGTCACAAAGAGTTGGACATGACTGAGTGACTAAGCACAGCATACTTTATTTATATTAGTGTATGAAATCTTTACAACTCTAGATATAGGTATAAATTTCATGATTTCATGAATAAAATGGTGAGCATATGCTTAAAAATTTCCCCAAGGATTCACACCCAAGCAACTAACTCCAAGTCCCACTCTTTCTTACTATTCTGAAGAAATGTTCACTGGTGAAATTAGCAAGAATAACTTTGGTCAAAGAGTCCTGTGCTTTGAGAATCTGTATAGAGGTGCACAGGGTTCAATTAGTGAAGCATGCTTGGGCTGCCGTCTATGGGGTCTCACAGTGTCAGACACGACTGAAGCGACTTAGCAGCAGCAGCAGCAGCTTGTAAGTAAAAAATGAAGGTGAATAGATCATTCTTACTTAGGAGACAATCACTGCTCCCTTTAGAAAGGAACTAAAAATTGTTTCAGATTCCAATACATTTATAGTAAAAAGTTCAGGTGCTTTCATGCTTTATAAATTTCTAGTATGAATTAAAAACAAGATTTGCTGAGAAGGGAGTAAAGTGGACCTAGTTTTGAGAAGGATGATTTGTAGCAGCTGTGGTGTGCTGTGCTTAGTTGCGTAGTCGTGTCTGACTCTTTGTTACCCCATGGACTGTAGCCCACCAGGCTCCTCTGTCCATGAGGATTCTCCAGGCAAGAATACTGGAATGGGTTGCCATACCCTCCTCCAAAATAGCTACGATAAGGAAAAGGGAAAGGAGTCAACCAGGAACACAGGTAGGATTTCTAAAGTCTGCTGGGTTTCTCTGTCTCTCTAGTCTCTCTGTTTTTCTAGTCTCTCTTCTAGTACAGTATATATAGATTAATCTTCCTAAATGACCATTGCGTCTGATTATTCCACTTTTAGGAAAACTTAATTGGCCTCATTATCTGTTCATAAATTCCTGTCTTGATCAAATAAATCACAAAATGTGACGCTTGCAGAATAGCTATTTAGGTTATCCACTTATTCACTGTGCTATCAGAATTTTCCAGTGCAAATTTCTTGTTATATACTGACTTGGCATGGCTGAGTAGGTATTACTTAGCTTGGCATTTAATGTGCAGTGGTCTTACCTCATCCTGGTTTTCTACCCTTTTGTCCTTCTAATCCTTTTACAGATACTGTTTTCAGTTAAGCAGCTTATTGGCTCTATTCATGTTAATATTTTCATAATCCACTTTTATTGTTAATTTTTATTTTTTAAGCAAAAGTAATGTGCTTAATGTATGGTTTTTAGTTTCTCAGCATCATCTTTAGAATGAGAAGTTACTTCTCAAAGGTTCTAACAAGATAGATTTTTTCTTATCATATACTTTGTATTATTTTACAAAATGGTGGGTACCTGTTCGATGATTTTTTTTTTTGTAGTAAGCAAAACCAGGTAATTTTCCTGTAAAATTAGATTTTTCTCATTTTGTTGAGAGAAATATTTTTGACCCAGTTAATATAATATTATAAATAGATACCATGAAATTAATGTCAAATATCATCTTAAACACTTACTGTGTGTAGTCATACTTAGTGTATACAGTGGAGGTAAAACTTCGATGTTTTTATAACTTACAGTCTAAAAATGTTAGTGCAAAAAATATTTTCTTCCTTCTTAAAAGTTAATCTAGGTCAAGCATCATTTGAAGCTATGGCATCAATTATAAATCGGCTTCACAAAAACTTGGAAGGAAATCATGACCAGCATGGCAGAAACAGCCTTCTTGCATCATATATCTATTATGTTTTTCGGTTGCCAAATACTTACCCTAATTCACCATCACCAGGTATTTTATTCTTTTTTACTATGAAACTATCTTGCATAGATTATGTGTTTATTGTTTATAAGCAGGATTGAAATAATCTTGAAGTGCATAGTGTGATGTGTTTATTCAACAACAAATATTTGTTGAATGCCTGCTGAGTGCCATGGACTATGCTAGCTACTGGAATTAAAGGGATAAACAGGTTACATTTTAAAGCATCATTATTTGTACAGCTTCCTTTAATTTGAATTAGAGAGATCTTAGTTGAATTAAGTTTTGGAAATGAACCTTGAAAATAACTTCTGTTTCTGGAAACATTTCTCATTTCCTGTTAAGATAAATAGAATGTTATATTTGTCATATAGAGTATTATTGGACATTAAAGAAGAAATATTGTGGCTCAGTAGTTTCCTGATAACCTTGTGAAACCTACAGTGATGTAAAGGATGATCCTCTAGAAAAGTTCTAATCTCTTCATGGTCAATAAAATAATATAGCCTTTCTGGATACTAGAGCCCAAAGTAGTCACTTACTTGTGTTTTATATGACATTGGTGGTAGTGGTGGTAGGGGGGATATCTGAGTGTTTGAATCACCCTTTAGTCGTTTAGTTAGTTGTTTAATGATTATGTTGTGTATACTTTTCAACCTGTTTACATATTTGTCTGTAAGAGTCATCATTCATCACTAGTGAAAATGGTAAGTGCTCTTTTTCAGCTATTGTCAGTGTTAACATAAATAACAATGACAAGAAATTCTGACATTCACTTGGAAAACTAGGTATAATAATAATCTAAGTTATAGTGCATTTTATTAATTGCAAAAAGAGAACTGATTGACTCTCGTAATCTTGTTCATTGTTTCCTATCTTAATTTCTAAATTTGTCTCTGAGTATAAGTGATTATGGACTATATGTAATGCTGCTCCATTTACAGTTTCAATTAGTGCACTATGAGAATTTCAGAGATATTGCAAAATGTCTTTTTCACATGCTGACCTGAAGACTATAAATTAATTAGTTGACAAGTGTATGTCATTTGCAAATATGACACTTAGAAAGATTTCATTAAATAAGAAATGGAGTTACAGTTGTTGGGTACTTTATGGATCCTGGTTGAATGATGGTATCAGGCTTGATTTCAGACAGAAAAGGGATTTTTTGCTTTTTTCATATAACCTGGGCTCTTGGGAGAATTATCTTTATTTATGTATGTATGTTATAAAGATGCTATTTTGTTATAGTTGAAATTATCACTGATGAAGATAGAGATATAGCCATAGCTTCATTTAAGAGATACTGACGGTAAATTGGGTCCCCCCCTTAGTGAGTGTGTGTCAAGGGGCAGAGCAGGAGTGGGTGGGAAAAAAGGAAAAGACGTTAGCTGGAGCACTTTGGGTCCTAGATACCCTCATATATAAGTGAAATGATGTTTGTATATGTTTATTATTACTGTTGCTTTTTATTCTATATGTAATATAGAATGTAGAAACATTAAAGAGATAATGGTTGTATTTATAATTCACAGGGTTTTGTCAGCTGCTGTAAAAAATTATCTTTGTATAGCTCTCATGAGGTCTGGAGTGGTTTTCTTGTTTCTATTACTTTCATTTAGAAATAAAAGCAATTTATGATCTTTATGGAATTTTGTAAAGTGGAAGAGACTTTTTCAGGTCCTTTCCCGATTAACTGTTTAATTATGTGCTATTTTATATACAACTCTAGGTCCTGGGGGTTTGGGAGGATCAGTGCATTATGCCACAATGGCTAGATCTGCTGTGAGACCTGCAAGCCTTAATTTAAATCGTTCTCGGAGCCTTAGTAATAGTAATCCAGATATATCTGGAACTCCCACGTCCCCAGATGATGAAGTACGGTCAATCATCAGCAGTAAGGTAAACTGAAGATAATACATCTATAAATTTGGTTTTCAGTTCATGAGCAAATGAGAAATATCCAGTTGTTTTACTTTATTCTTAAAATGTATCTGAGTTAGTAATAAGAATTTTAAAATATATTTGAATTAGTAAATTTTATGTTTCTCTTCTATCAGTGAACACATAAGTGATGTTTCTATTAATGTGCTTGCTATTACAAACTCGTTTGTGCACTATGCTTAAGAAAAACTGCCAAATTCAAAATTTGTCCAGAACGACTAGTCACATACAACTCATTGTCTGTCTGATCATCATGTGAAAAATGGTTATATTGGTGTTCTACAGGGTTAAGAGACCTGTGACTGCTGTCCAGTGGGACCATATTATTGACTTGAAATATGAGTCTCACTTCTCTAAAAATATAAAAAATAACGATTAACAATTAATTGGTAAATAGAGCTATATTTCACATGGAAAACTCTATGTAAGGTGCTCCAGGATTAGAAAAATGTGATTTAGTTAATCACAGTTAATGATTATTCCAGACAACAAGGGAGAGGTCGGCCAGTATAAGATCCAGCCATATTTTATTTAAGCATCCATTCTTATTACCGCCCCATCACATACTTAAGGAACAAGTAGTCATTGCCTTACTATAATTAAAGTACAAAAATAACTCGGTTTGAAAATTAAAGTGGAAAAAAGAGCAGTAAGATTGAGGCCAAGTAATCATATTATGTTGTGTTTTGACCAAACCATCTTAAGTAGATTTTTTGCTATTGGAAAGGAGGAAGACACCATTGTTAATAGAATCATAGCCAACTTTTCTTTGGCATTTAGTCTCTTGATTAGTATATGAGAAAGAATTAGTAAATGTTCTGCAGTCTGTGTTTAACTCTTAGTCTGAGCTGTAATAGACTTTTTGAAAAAAATAATCTGTGTTTGTTTGTTATGTGAAATATTTGGATATTGACCAAACACATCAGAATTACTAAAATCTATTCATACAGTTATAGAAATTTGCATTCAGAAATTTCTAATAAACTTTATTACTGCTCAATTTAAAGTGCCTTTTAAGTAACTTTAAAGTACTTTCTCACAGACCAAAAATATATTTTTAAAGTAATTTCTGGTCTGTGAGAAAGTGAAAAGAATATTTTGTAGCTTTTTAATTTAAAAAATTAAATGTGAATTTCAATAATTTAAAGATCCAAATAGATGTTACTCTAATTAAACAAACTTCACTTTCTGTGTTGTACAGATGTATTTACATGAATCCTGCAGAGTAATAATTCCTAATTACTAAAGAGAAAGCTTTTCTCCCCCCACATATCTTTCCATGTCTAGGAAAAGGTTTTTTATCTTTGTCTTCATCCTTGATCTTTTCTCACTGTAATAGAAGTAACACTTAGCATAATTTACTGTAAGTACAGTTCTTCAGTAGAATGAATTTCGTTTGTGAATTATAAGAGGTTTTCCTGTTAAAGCGCTATAGACGCCATTTTCCTCAAGGTTCTACTTTTGAAACACCTTTTAATTTCTATAAGATTTAGCATAGTTCTAGTGTTTTCCTTTAATATGATGTGTTTGGTAGATTATAGCATCATGATTTAGAACAAAAATGTACATATATTGCAATGATTATTTGCTTTTTTACAAGTGGTTCATAAAATGGGACATAATAACGATGTAAACTTGCTTCTGATATTATGATATATGGAAACGTCCGAGAAAGCCACTATAAGATGAGACTTTGTCTTATGACAGTATAGTGTTGTCCTAATCAAATTTTATCTAAATGTTTTTTCTGTGTTCTTTTTTTTTTATTGCAAAATTTTTGATAGCTACCTTCATTTTGGCCTACCCTTTAGTCATAATCCCTAATAATAATGGTGTATAACTTTTATCTCATTGGAAAATTACAAGGAATCTGAAGTTTATTTATACCTACTCTTCATTTATTCTGATTCGGTTGACTTGGAAATTCAAGAAATTCTTCAGTGACTTTTGTCTTTCGTGCTGCCTCAGCCGTGGTCGTGCCCGTGGTCTTGTCATGACGGATAACTCTAATCCTCATAATCTCAATTTCATGCATCTTGTTCTCTAATCATTAGCTCATATTTTCCTGTCTAGTACCCCAACTCCAACAATTACTCTGCAACCTCCAGTCACTGGATGGTAAGATATTTTTACTGTACCTCACCCTGTTAATGTTCTTTCATCCAGTTTAGCCAGCTTAAATTCCATGAGCAGTCATTATAATTATTACCTTTATAAACAGACCTCAGTTCCCTTATCTTCCTCTCACTTCATTTTACTTGCTTAATCCAAACCTAAAACTGTAGTTGAATTTCGTTGACTGCCTATACTGCTAAACATGATTTGAGAAATGCCATGACTGGTCTCATTTGAAATTAAAGGCTCTCTTGAGGTTAAGAGAACCCTTAATGCTGTCAAGCAATTGTAGTGTATTTCTTTATTCCATTTACTTTCCCATTGTCCCAGAAAAAGGTTACATGCTTTCTTTTGTACCTCAGATCCTCCAACAGCTCCCCACCAGTCCTTCTCACTTTATCTCCTACTTCATTAACAAAATTGAGGTCATTAGAGGAAAACTTTTTTAACCTTTGACCATCACATCTCCTTAACCACTACCATCTGCTACTACCTACTACTAATATGTCTGTCATAGATGACCTGCCCATTTCTTTAAGTCCATTCCCTTGTTTGTATACAACCTTCCATCCCCTTTCACCTACTCAGGATCCTCACTCCAACAGTGTTTATCTCTCTCCTACATCTTCAGTTTCTCCCCGTCTACTAAATCATCCCATCCATGTACAGGCATGCTATTATTTCTCCCGTTAAAATGTTTTTTTCCTCTAGTATTTCTTCTAGTAGCTTCTTTACCATTTCTCTTCTACCTTTTATAGTAGAATTCCTTAAAAGAGTTTTCTATACTTGCTGTCTTCAATTCTTTTAACTTGTTCTTTAACTCCCATTTGTTTGTTGTTGTTTAGTTGTTGAGTCATATCCAGCTCTTCTGTGACCCCATGTACAGCAGCCCACCAGGTTCCTCTCTCCATGAGACTTCCCCGGCAAGAATCCTGGAGTGGGTTGCCATTTCCTTCTCTCAGGGGATCTTCCCCACCCAGAGATAGAACCCATGTCAAGTGCATTGGCAGGTGGGTTCCTTACTACTGAGTCTCCAGGGAAGCCTTTAACTCTCATTACCCTATTTCAAACATATTTCTTCGATCTTCCACGCATCAGTTCAGTTCAGTTAAGTCGCTCAGTCATGTCCAACTCTTTGCGACCCCATGAATCGCGGCACACCAGGCCTCCCTGTCCATCACCAACTCCCGGAGTTCACTCAGACTCATGTCCATCGAGTCAGTGATGCCATCCAGCCATCTCACCCTCTGTCGTCCCCTTCTTCTCCTGCCCCCAGTCCCTCCCAGCATCAGGGTCTTTTCCAATGAGTCAACTCTTCACATGAGGTGGCCAAAGTACAGGAGTTTCAGCTTCAGCATCAGTCCTTCCAATGAATACCCAGGACTGATTTCCTTCAGGATGGACTGGTTGGATCCCCTTGCAGTCCAAGGGACTCTCAAGAGTCTTCTCCAACACCACAGTTCAAAAGCACCAATTCTTCAGCGCTCAGCCTTCTCCACAGCCCAGCTCTCACATGACACATGACCACTGGAAAAGCCCTTTGAATGCTCTCAGGGCTCTCCAGGCACTCCATATTCTTAGACCTGATGGTTGAGCCTCGACACCTGACTTACTTTACCTTATGTGTATGTGTGCTCAGTTGCTCACATGTGTCTGACTCTGTGATTCCATGGTTGCAGCCTTCTAGGCTCTTCTGTCCATGGGATTTTCCAGGCAAGAATACTGGAGTGGATTGCCATTTTTCCTACAGGGGATCTCCTGCATCGGCTGTGCTGTGTGCTGAGTCCCTCAGTTGTGTCCTGCTCTTTCTGACCCCATGGACTGTAGCCCATCAGGCTGTTCTGTCCATGGGGATTCTCCAGGCAAGAATACTGGAGTGGGTTGCCATGCCCTCCTCCAGGGGATCTTCCCAACGCTGGTCTTCTGCATTGCAGGTGGTTTCCCTGGGCTGAGCCACCAGGGAAACCCATGAGTACTGGAGTGGTAGTCTGTCCTTTCTCCAGGGGATCTTCCCAGCCCAGGAATCGAATTGGGGTCTCCTGCATTGCAGGCAGATTCTTTACCAGGGGAACTACTAGGGAACCGCTGAGCCACTATCTTACAGCAGCTTTGACACAGTAATTCTCCTTCCTCATTGATTTAGTCTATTTAATTGGTTTCTAGGGCACTACACTCTCTTGATTTTCCTCTTTACTTATTACACCGGACTTCCCTGGTGGCTCAGAGGTTAAAGTGTCTGCCTGGTATGCAGGAGACCAGGGTTCGATCCCTGGGTCGGGAAGATCCCCTTCGAGAAGGAAATGGCACCCCACTCCAGTACTCTTGCCTGGAGAATCCCATGGAGGGAGGAGCCTGGTAGGCTACAGTCCATGGGGTTGCAAAGAGTCAGACTGAGCGACTTCACTTTCACTTTCTAATCTCCTTCGTAGATTTTTTTTTCTGATCTCTTAATTTGGAAGTGCCCCAGATTTCTGTCCTTATTTCTAGTCCTCTTGTCTTGCTTTCCTTTCTCTCTTCACTCCCCGACTTGGTGATCTTATGAAGTCCAGTTGTTTTAAGTATCATTATATTGTGATAGTTAACAAAAATGACATTTCAAATCTCTCTCTGGAATTCTAAACTCAGCTGCATTTTTAAAACCCTTTTGTTCAGATTTGCATTTGTTAAAAGTAGAGCCACTTCCTACCACCTCTAATACTACCATTTGGTCTGAATTACCTTCATCTCTTCCTGAATTAATGTAATAGCCTTAAAGATGGTTTCTGTGCTTTCAGCCTGTACTCACTTCACACAGTAGCAGCCAGAATGCTGCTTTGAAAGCTTAAATCACAAGCAAACAGAACTTAAGTTGGATTAATGTCATTTCTCTGAGCGAGATCCTATGACTGACTCCTCTGCTTCCCTAAGTCTTTATACAAAGGACTGCCTTCCCCACGGAGTCTTCTCTGACCAGCTTATTTAAGTGTCTGAATGTGCCTTTCTCCTCAGCCTTGTGCCAGGGATTTCTCACCCCTTATTCTGTTTCTTTGATTGACAACATTGACTACCTTTAATGTAGCAAATATAAATTAGTTACCTATTATGTTTATTTTCAATGTTTGTCTCCTTTGATTAGAGTATAAGCTCCATGAAGGCAGAGAGATTTCTTCACTGATGTATCTAAAGTAGCTGTAATGTCCAGCATATGGAAGGTGCTCAAAAGATCTTTATCCAATGAAAGAATGTTAAGTCAGCATTGAGTATCTCTACCAAGAGTAAACAACTTAAAAAAAAATGAATTATGCTTTTGTTTGCCTCCTTGCTAGCAAGATTAATTAAATACTTAAAGATTTTAAGAAATTTAGTTTTATGAACATTTCAGTTAGGCTTCATTTCGTAATACAAAATGTGAAACTACTAAAATTAAAAAATACTATAAACAGGCTTTTGTTACTCTAGTGTCTATAAAACCATACTTTTGAGACTTTTCATAATTATTTTGCCACAACTGATCTTTCTTTATCCTAGCAATGTTCTTTTAACAATCAGTTATATAAATACTAATATATGGTTACATCAGGTTTGAACTTCATTGCTTTTAGTCAAATTTCAGAGCAATTTTACATTGATAATTAGTTTCTTTCTAATGTATTGTCTCCTTTTTCATTTATTTTTCAAACATTGAGAGCTTACTGTGTGCATAGCTTACTAAACCCACTGTGCTGAGGGTTTGTGGGTATAAAGCCAAATCTTTGTATTAAAACATGAGTATTGATGGCAAGTGAAATTGACTTGTTCAGGGAAGGAGCCTGTCTGCATCTAAGGGGCAAAACAATAAGACTACAGAGATTTGGCAAAAACAGAGCAAAAACACTTTCATGCACGTGCACACACATTTGGTTAATCTCTTCTGCTACTGGAGATCCATAAATATAGTTACTATATTTGTAAATATCAGTGATGAATTTGCGTAACTGAGGGCTGTTTGATATAATTCTTAATGTTATGACATTTAAATTATGGAAATAATTTGCTTTACAAATAAATTGGCTACCAGTTTTCTTTAAATAGTTAGCTTTGACTGGATGTGATTATAACTCTTCAGAGTCTCAGTATTGTGAATATAATATATAATTAACGCTACAAACAGGGTTATTGTTTATTCTCAGATTACTTATTAGCACATGTCTTAAAGGAAATTGTTAAGCAAGAGGTTAAAAAGTAAACTTGTGTACAACAAAGTTACTGTTTTTCTTTTTGTAGAAATTTGTGGTAGGGAGGGCACAATTGTTTTTCTGTTATTAAAATAATGTTAAAAACTTTTTGTTATTAAATAATATTAAAAATAATATTTTGTCATTTTTGTAGCATAGGTAGTGACATAATTTGAGAGACCAAAAGTTTTTGTTTTAATTTATCTGAAAAGCATACTGTGTGCTGATTTGCTTTTATTTGAAATAATATAATGAGGTTCTGAGAAGTCTGTATAGGGGTATTTTATTTCAAACAAACTTACTGATTAAATAATTCTATAGTATTTGAATATTGCCCAATTTACTTTGCTCAGTTCAGTTCAGTTCAGTCGCTCAGTCGTGTCCGACTCTTTGCGACCCCATGAATCGCAGCACGCCAGGCCTCCCTGTTCATCACCATCTCCCAGAGTTCACTCAGACTCACGTCCATCAAGTCCGTGATGCCATCCAGCCATCTCATATAAAGTCTGACACTGTTTCCACTGTTTCCCCATCTATTTCCCATGAAGTGATGGGACCAGATGCCATGATCTTCGTTTTCTGAATGTTGAGCTTTAAGCCAACTTTTTCGCTCTCCTCTTTCACTTTCATCAAGAGGCTTTTTAGCTCCTCTTCACTTTCTGCCATAAGGGTGGTGTCATCTGCATATCTGAGGTTATTGATATTTACTTTGCTAGGAAGCATTAAAACATTAGGGCAAGTTTTTATTAAAACTTTTTAAAAAATTTTCTATATCTGAGGCGTTACATTCAGTGATTTACTTCCATTATTTAATTTGATCTTTACAATATGAAGGAGACACATCATTATTCCTATTTTGTAGCTAAGAAACTGAAAAAGAGATTAGGTAATTTACCTTAGATTTCGCAATTAGTGAGCAGTAGAACCTGCATTTCAACTTTAACTCTCATCTTACACATTCAGTGTCAAAAATGAGGGGAAATAGGTAGTTGCTGTATCATCATGTCAACTTCTCTGTATTTTTGGAAAAAAATAGAGAAAAAAGGAGGGGAAATATTCTCCCTATAAACGTAAGCCTTTGAGAGCTAGTAGTTTGTCTCTCTTCCTCCCCCTCCCCTTCCTCCCTCCCCTCCCCTCTTTCCTTCCCTCTTCCTTCACTCTCCTCCTTCCCACAATATCAGTGCATAGGCCTCACTTCCAGAGGTTCTTATTTGACTGCTTGGAGGTAGGGCCCTGCACATGTGTTGTGGGGTTGTCCTTAACCTTCCCAAGTGATACTGATGTCTACATAGACTTGATTGCCATTGTTTACTCTTTGTTTTCTTTTACCTGTCCTCTTTGATGCTTTCTGTCTGGGCTCATACTCAGCCCTGATATTTTGACTTGGCTTGTCTTGTGTTGTCTTCAGCAGTCCTCTAAAAACCTCTTATAACTTGTTCAGTTCTATTAGCGAATTTCCAGGGCCCAGCCCAGATTACTGAATCAGGATTTCTGGAGGGGAGGGCCTGGAATCTGAATTTTATAATTCAAATGGATTGATCAGGTTTAAGAAACTGAATTAAAGCCCCAGTTCCCTTTTTGTTGTTCGGTCGCTTAGTCATGTCCAACTCTTTGCGACCCCATGGACTGCAGCAGTGCAGGCTTCCCTCTCCTTCACCATTTCCCAGAGTTTGCTCAGACTCATGTCCATTGAGTTGATGATGCTATCCAGTTCCCTTTACCTAGAGTCATAATAACCTCTTTCAGAGAAGATAGACATAATTCACTTGTGAAAGTGAAAGTGAAGTCTCTCAGTCGTATCCGACTCTTTGTGACCCCACGGACTGACTGTATCCTACCAGGCTTCTCCGTCCATGGGATTTTCCAGGCAAGAATACTTTACTGGGTTGCCATTTTCTTCTCCAGGGGATCTTCCTGACCCAGGGATTGAACCCAGTTCTCCCGCATAGTAGGCAGACGCTTTACCGTCTGAGCCACCAGGGAATTCACTTGTAGTCACATACATATTAAAATTAACTTCAAATTGATGACAGTGATGATGAAGATACAAATCTTACAGACAGCCCCAGCATAAGGTTTTTTCTTACAGTTTTTGTATAAAATACTGATTATGTTTACTTTCAACAAGCACAATAAGACTGAACACAACTCCAAATCTACTATTATTTTTAGGAAGGAGCGTATATTGGGCATCTTTTTTTCTTTCTTAATTTTTGCCTATTTTTTCTTATTGGTCCCTAAAAGAGAGTGAAAGAGGAGGCAGGCTCAAATACAATTACAGAGTATTGCTGCACAGACAGACGTTTTCAGTTGATGACAGATGGAGTAAAATTTAAAGTCTTTTAGACAAGAATGGAATGTTTTTCTTCTTTCATTTCTTTTTTCTTTTAAACCTCAGTTAGATTTAGAGGAAATTGTTTGTTGCCAACTTGTACCATCTTTAAAGAGAGTTTGGGGGGGATGGTTGCTGTGGGAACTTTGTTGATAGTTGAAGTTGATCCTTTTATATAAAGAGAAATTACCATTAAATACTATGCTTAATTTTCTTTGTGATTTTTAAAACATTACTATGTAATAAGATGATTTTGATGAACTAATATTCTATAGATGCCTAAAAATTTTGGTTGCTTTAACAGTACTAATTAAAAACATGTTTGCATTGGAAAGTCTGGATTTCTTTAAGAATATAGCATGCCACATGTAATATTTCTTGCCTTTCCAACTGCTTTCTATTATATGCTTAGGGTTTAGATCGCTCCAATTCCTGGGTTAACACTGGTGGTCCAAAAGCTGCCCCATGGGGATCCAACCCCAGTCCAAGTGCAGAATCAACACAGGTGGCGTTTATGTTAGAGGTTTCTTTTTTGGCTGCTGATGTTTCCCTTTAGAACGTTACTTAGTATATACTATGATTTCGGTGGCTTGCTTTTTAATCATTAAAAAGTGTGTTTTTTGTTTACTTAGCACATTTTCCAACTGCTATGCATGTATACCACCGATTGCACCAGTAATTCTCTCCTTTCCTATTCCTGTGTCCTCCTTCGTTCGTTGTACACCCCATTGACGTTTCAGTGCCTGCTGCTTATGTAATTGATGGCTTTGATAACAGTTTCTACAGGAAGAATTTTTTATACAAAAAATTTTGTGTGGAAAAAACCTGACAGTTTTTCATTTGCTTTTGGTTTAAAGTGTAGCTATTGTATTATTCTCCTTTGGCATTTATTATCTTGTCATTTTTTTCATAATCACTGACTAGAAATGTTGTTAATAAGCTGAAAGTAAATATGAACAGTATATGATCCCCATGCTGAAAGATTAAGTACCAGAAACAAAAATCTGTTTTAATTTGTACTGTGTTGCAAAGTATGAAATTCGTTGTAACCTCTTTGTACTAGGTTTTGCTTACTTTAGTCTAGTTGCTTGATAGCTAATACTGCATGATTCCTCATAATATACTTCTCACCTGTGTGCTGGCTTTAGAGGAAGATGCTCTCTCTCATTCTTGAGGGAAAAATTTAATTGCAAATTTATTATTATAAATGATTTATATTTAATATCGTATAT